>KZ808176.1:49347-80299 GCA_000696205.2 Oncopeltus fasciatus | reverse complement strand
ATAATAAATTAAAAATTGAATAATTATCTTATAATAAATTTCTATTTACTTGAATGCTTTAACAATACTACCGATTAATTTTACAAGAAGAATAAAGCATTTTATGATTTAAAAATTAATTACGATGAGATAGTATATATAAGGTGAGACTAAATATTCATGGTGGCGTGAATGAGTGTGTGTTTGCATAAAAATAAGAATTTTTAAGGAAGTAAAATAAGAAGTTGAACGTGGAATTAAAATTTTATGTTGACATAAATGTAACAGTAAAAATATTAGTGTAATATACTTGTGTGTGCATAATATTAATTATGTCTATTTATTTGTATATATACTTTTTCCTACGTAAAAAGCAGGACAAAAATTGCATTGAAGCAGGTATATACAATTTTTGGATGTGCATGTTGATGAGGGTTGGATCTCATATGTTAAGTGGGTGTTGACCCTGGAGAACGTGTTGCCAGATTTTATAATTGGACAGGACAAGCATCTGCTTTTGTTACAAGGCCAAGTACCTTGTTTTGGTGAATTTGTGAGGGTTTTAAAAGACAGTTTTTTTTTCTGTTAAGTATATCTTGGAGGGTGGGGGCTTCCCTGTACGTCATGCCAGGTTTTTGTGGTAGTAGGGAGCTAGTGAATGGATTGTTCTGAATATTAGGGAGGGCTTCGTGTATCTTGGTCTTGATACCTTTTACCAAGACCAAGATACATAAAGCCCTGCAGCCCCTTCAGAACAATCCATCCACCAGCCGCAAGTGTTTCATTCTCTATATATACTTTCTATATATGTGTATAGGTATATATATATAATTTTGAATGATCCATTTAGCTTAGGTCCTTTGCGTACCAGGTCGGTGAATAAACGAAAATTATTCAAATAATTCTGTCGTGGCATAACTTTATCTCTTTTTGGTAAATAGAACTGAAATCTTTAGAAAAAAAAGAAAGAAAAGATATAATATGACTGACTCTGAGAGGTTCTGCCAGATGACAAGCGCCGCCTTGATAAGGACAGTGTCGCCCTCGAGTAGCAAGAGATCCCACAGCCTGAGGACTGTCGCCTGAGGCAGGCAGTTGCAGAAGATGGTGAGGAACCATTGCATTGTGAAGACGTCCATCAGGGGAGGTTCATAGCTAGTTCCTGCAAGCACAACAGTCACTGAGATCAGTACACCATAGGATGAGTTTCATAACAAAATTTAGGATTTAGATTTTTGACAAAAATTAGTTAGATCTCCAATAAAAGTGCATAGAATTTGTTTCGGACTGGGAAATCAATTTTTAAAGAAATTATTTTGCAGAATCGTCAAGTAGTGATTATTTACAGTAAGTTTTAAGATGGAATAATTGAATTTCGAGAAACGTTGGAACGCATTTTTAACTTTAGACAAAAACTATAAAAAGGATTAATTAATCATTTGCAGTTATTACTCTCCTTTGGATTAAACGGAGAATATGTTTTACTAGATTTATCATATAAGAGACATAAGCTAAATACTAGAAAAACCCTGGGGTGAATAACACGTAATCAAACTTTATATTTTATTTTATTTGAGATTTTCAAAGAAACAACCATGTTACGATACAAAATTTAATTAATTAAAAAATGCAAAAGGTGCATTTAATTGGAAGTAATATAACCTCACTATGAGCACAGACCTCACTATATAACCTCGCAATATAACCCACTCGTCTATATTGCTTGTGGGCTCGAGATCTACAAAGAACAAGGGCAACGGTGACTTTGTATGACCGTCATTACCAGGTCTGCTTGATGTTATGTTATGGCATTTCTGACCTGGAAGCCTAGTTCAGTGAGCTCCTCTTTGATATAATCAGGAGAGGTTGAGTGGTGGAGGTGACGGATGACGACCCTGACTGCACGCTCTTCCTTTAATTGGTATGTGTGATGCTGGGCGTTTGTCTCTTTCAGATAGCTCACTATACCTCTGTAGGTGTCTGGGCTATCTGGCATTATTTTGGTGTCATGCTGACGATTGACACAGGTGTATCTCCCGCGGCCGACTCGTTCATCGAGTTGAATGCACATCAAACGAAAATTTTGTACGTTTCTGACAAAAATGGGAGGTGGTCGGGTTATACGTTGGGTGGCGGTTTCCATCTCCTCTCCAGTAATGTTTTGAAGAGGCTGAAAAGGGTTCACTGTTGTAAAGGGTGAAAGGTTTTCATTCCTGTCTGTCATTTCGTTGGCGGGGGGTGTGATGGTCACTCCTTGGGAGGTGCTGGTTCGTGGTTGTGATTGATCTCTTCCTGTAAAGGTGCGCTACTGGCGGAATGACGCCTCTTGTCTTTAGGAGGGGTCATGGGTGCACCACGACGCTCAGATCGTAGGGAGTTTAACCACCTATCTCGTCTCGTAAAGCAAAAACTAGGTGCTTTACGAAATAAGGCATTTAATGCCTACCTGTCTAGCCTCTCAAAAGGAGACAAATCCCTCTGGACTGCTACTCGCAGGATTCTAAAGTATCATGAACCTTCTGCCCCCTTACGTCGAGAAGATGGTTTCTGGGCCTCTTCCGACAAAGACAAGGCCCAAATGATTGCCCAGCATCTAAAGCAAATATTCACTCCTCATCCAGATCCGGACAACTTGTCCAATAACGCGGAGGTAGAGTAGTCTCTGGATATACCATTACCAATGTCCTTACCGATTAAGGCAGTGACACCTTCTGAGGTCAAGTACATTATAAACCATCTGCCTAAGCGCAAAGCACCCGGCTATGACCTTATCACCGGGCTAATTCTTCGAAACCTACCCCAAAAAGCAATCATTTTCCTGACATACCTCTATAATAGTGTCCTTCGAACCACCCACTTTCCCCTTCTCTGGAAATTCTCTGAAATAATCCTGTTTCCCAAACCCGGTAAACCTGCTCACAATACATCATCCTATCGACCAATCAGCCTTCTTCCTTTAATTTCCAAGGTATTTGAAAAAGTTCTTCTAAAACGAATGATGCCTATCATAAATTCCTCAAATATCCTTCCCAATCATCAGTTTGGCTTCCGTTCCCAGCATTCTACCGTCCAGCAGGTGTTTCGCGTTGTAGACTACATTTCCTCTTCCCTCGAGCGAAAAGAATTCTGTCCTGGTGCATTCTTGGACGTCACTCAAGCATTTGACCGAGTATGGCATTCTGGACTATTATATAAGCTCAAGTCCATATTCCCAAGTACCATCTACCTAATTCTCAAATCTTATCTTTCTAACCGTTTCTTTAGGGTCCGGCAAGGATCAGATTACTCCGAACACTACCCTGTGAAAGCGGGTGTTCCACAGGGCAGTGTGCTTGGACCCATCCTTTTTACCCTTTATACTGCAGACATCCCTACTCATCCTAATACTCTTTTAGCCCTCTTTGCTGATGACAAAGCGATCCTCTCCTCCCACTCTGATTCCAAAATCGCTTCTAAAAATTTACAAAACCACCTTGATGCTATTCAGCAGTGGTGCAGTAAATGGAGAATCAAAATAAATGAGTCCAAATGCGTACAAGTAAATTTTAAATTAAGAAAAGATTCTCCTAATAATGTTACATACAATAACATACCTATACCTCTCTCTGATTCAGTCCGTTACCTAGGGTTCCACCTTGACTCACGACTCAACTGGAATGAACATACTAAAATCAAACGACAAGAACTCAACAGACGCCACGGACTCTTATACAGCCTTATAAATAGGCGCTCACAGCTCACATTAGAAAATAAACTGACCATCTACAAGACCATTATACGACCAATCTGGACCTACGGTGCAGAACTGTGGGGTGCCGCTAAGCCTTCCAATATCCAACGAATACAATCCTTTCAGTCCAAAATTCTTAGAATAATTGCTAACGCTCCATATTATGTGTCCAACTCTACCCTTCATCACGACTTTAATATTCCTTTTGTCAAAGACCTTATCTCCACCCGCTTCAAACTCTTCCATAGTAAACTCCAATTTCATCCCAATCCATTTGCCCAATCCCTGTCGTCGGACTCCAATCCCCACAATCCTCCCCGGCGACTAAAACGGAGATGGCCTCGCGACCTCCTGGGCCTTAATGCCTAAACTTATTGGGAGTGGGGTCGATGGGCCCCTTCTCCCTGCACAGTGATGACCATTTATTTATTTATTGTTAATTTTATTTTTATTTCATTATATTTTTTCTTTCTTTTATTTTATTTATATTATTTTTATACATGTACATTTATTTTAAGTCATCAAATTACAAGATGTTATATAACAGAATGTAATAAATAAAGATTTATTTAAAAAAAAAAAAAATTATCTTTAAACTTTTGAAGAAGAAAAAAAAGAAGAGGTATGAAAATTTCAGCTCAATAGGATTTATTTATGAGGAGTGAATACCGATAAAAAGGTAATTAATTGAACATTGAAGCCTACACCTGCGATAAAAAAGTAAAAGACTTTTCTTTAGAATTATTGTGAATCACTTTGTATTAATATTGGACGATACTTAAATGTTAATAGCAGATATCTTTGTTTGACTTACTTGTAAGCTGAATCTTACCAACAGTCATAGTATCAATTATTATTAATTATAATTACTGCATTTAATTGTAAATAATTTTAACATCCACTGGACATTTGTATTTAAAAATATTGAGGAATATATTAATGAGAGGGAATAGAATAAAAAATCTATCTGTCCCAGCCGGGACTCGAACCTGCATCTCCTGCTTTCCGGACCGGTATAATTCCATTACACCACCGGGACGAGCTAGATATCTTATTAAATTCCCAACACACTAGCGAGAGCCTAACCCACGGGAAAGACGAATACATCGTCTTATGCTCGAAAGATCTGACATTGTCTAGCTATTTATCGACTCTCCCTATTTACTTTTTTTCTTTAAATTTTCATGTATAAATATTAATTTAGTTGTGGTTTATTATCCCACATAAATTTTAAACAATTAATGAGAGGAAATAGAATAAAAGGAGATCCAGGTTCGAGTCCTTGCTGGGACAGATAGATTTTTTATTCTATTCCCTCTCATTAATTGTTTATAATTTATGTGGGATAATAAATCACAACTAAATTAATATTTATAAATTGAGGAATATATTATTTTTTCGAAACGATTTAGCTTAACGATTTATTTATCAATAAACTGTTCGTAAATAACAGAATACGTAATTTTTATTCCACCTGAGACCGTATATTAAGATAATATACTTTTGGCAAAGAGGGATAAGATGGTCAGGTTGATAACTGAATTCCTGAGCCAAAAGTCCTAGGTTCAATACTCACGGTGCACAGCTGTATTTATGTTCCTGCGCTTCTGTTTGATAATGACACAAAGGATTCTTGGTGCGCTCGTAGGGAACACCCAGCCTTAATTGGGAACTATTCGTCATTGGATGGTAAACAATTCGGCTGTCAGAATGGTGTGCTGACTAGTCTCTTCTAGTGTGCCGTGGGTCGAAAATAAATACATCCACGTTTTTATTTATAAAAAAAAAAACTTTTGGTAATTAAATAAATACTTGTCTGGGCTGGTAATCGGTCCTCTTCCTCTCGAACGACCCATATTTAACAGACTGTTTTTAGTGCTATAGTAAATGGAAAAATATTGAAAAAGATTGAGCAAGATTAAAAGTAACAAATATCACTATTAGGTACTTAAGTTCAGCTTTAGTCAAATCAAAGTTGAACTTGTGTACCCTGGAAGCGAGTTCTCACCTGACTCCCTGGCTTCCTGTTGGAGCGCGTCTAAGTGTCTGGAGAGCTCTGGTACCTTCAGACTCAGCAGGTCTCTGAATACTGCCATGTCCACCGACAATCCTCGGAGGTTGTCCGCGAAGTAGCTCTCAGGAAGCACTCCCTCTATCAGGTAGATCATAACCTGAAAATATTGTAACCCTTGCAAACTACTTTTGAAATAATTTATGTTTTTTAAGGTAAATTACAAGTAAAATTAAAATTTCCAGTTTTTTAACTAAACAAAGTTTATACAAGTGAACTACTCAGATTACCCCAGTGAAGTTCGCATAGCTCGATAGAATAGTAAAGTAATTATGATGTTGTTTTCATTAATAGGGTTTACCTGCATCGTTAAGTATTTAATTCTATCTCACTCCAAGTATTTGATTAAACCATAGGAAAAATGCTGGAAAAACTTCAAACTACTCGTTATTAAATTAATAACTTAATAAAAGTTTGCAGCAATTTTTTCTGCTATTTGGATAAAATTCAGTTCTTAAATTGATTCTTTAATCGGTCCCCCGCTTATAATCATTTTCTAGAAAAATCATTTCTATCTTTGCTCTTTATTGATATTCCTTTCGCCCAAGACATTATCTCCACCCGGTTCACGTTCTTCCATAGTAAAGACCACTTTAATCCTAATCCAAATACCCTATCTATATCGTCGGACTCGAATCCTCACAATCCTCCCCGGCGTCTAAAACGGAGCTGGCTTAAACTAGGAGTGGAGTCAATGGGCCATTTCTACATGCAAAGTGATCTTATTTATTTATTTTATTGTTTATTTATTATTTTGTAGGTTTATTTTTTATTGTATACATCCCAATGTGATCAAATTACAAGATGTCTATAGACAGACTGTAATAAATACAGATTTATTTTTTTTTTTTAAATCTTTGCCAAAGTCAAAACCCGACAGCCAATCTGATACGAATAACTTGATTACATTGGGAATACCGGAAGCATCCCATACGAATAACATAATAACTATTTAGGCTCGCTAATTTAAAATTTCTTATGGAGATATATCAACTTGATCATCTCTTAATCGCCAAAATAAGAAAAGCTGGTACTGGTGGATAGGCAAAATATATGTATGAATCTACAACTATATAGGAAACGTTTGGACAAATACTGTAAAAAAAAAAAAAGTATTCACTATGAATAATTATTGTATAACTCTTAAAAGTTATTTATCAATTATTCAAATTTAGAAATAAAAAATGCTTTCTTAATATTTTCTCTGGTGGATTAGATTAGGATAGTAAAAGAGAGGAATGGGCATGACTCACTGATATTTTAAGGATACGATTGATGTTGAAGTGAAGAAACTGGTGAGTTTTTGGTGGTTTGATGAATAGAACATAGAGCTAAAGGACCGACTTAGCTTTCATAAATCTTAGTCTAGTTATAGGAAATTGGATGGTTGTGTATCTTTTTGCATGCTTAGTCGAGACAAAAATCCGCATTAAAATGATCGAAACAACGGATTAAAAAGGATGTCTCACCTCTCATTAGAGGTCTTGTCTCTTGTCAACCTGGCTTTACGATAGTGCAACCGCAAACATTGTGCGCCTAGAGCCGACGAAATACTCCTGGGAGAGAGAGTAAAAGAAGGGACCACTCAGAGGGGCTCGGCGGTCTAGATATCTTTCGGGTCAAGTAGTTCACCCCCTTAGCCACCAGATGGCTGCTCTTAAACAGTCGGCAGCTTCACACAAATTCATTCTTGATCAAGTCAGTCAAATCTCAAAAGGTAATTCTCCAACAATTAAATAATATATTTCTTTATGTAAAAATATAAAGTAATAATAGTAATTGGCAAAAGATTGTCAACAAGACTGCTGATTGTTTCCGCAATGATCAGTATACCTATTGAGTTTCCAGCTGAACTAGCTATCTCTGTTTGACTACAATATTTGAACAAATAATTTTAATAATTTTTTACTTCAGCAAAACAATCAGCATTAAGACCAACAAAAATGTTATATAATTGCTTTAAGAGATTTAGAACATGTGAAACAATGAATACGTCACATATAAGAAGAACAAATTTAGCTAATTGTAGAATTCAACAATTAAATGAGAGAGATGGCAACCAAAAATGGTCGTAACAATTATTTAACAACCATAAATGGATTTATCAATTTTTAAAATTATACTTAGCTATTATACAAGAAACTGGTATAAACAAAACCACAAGTAAACTTTAATTTAGCCCTTTTTGTACTCCGAAAATGGAGCCGACGAACATAGCGGAACAGACTTCCTCATCAAATTATCTTTGCTCTATTCGTAAGTCTTTGAATAGGGAAAAGATTATGGTACCAAAACCAAATAACATAGAAGCCATAGGTTAATAACATTACAGTCTGAATAGAGATAATAATCAACACATATAATCCTACAAACAGATCAACATTAAAATCTGAGGTGTTAAAACTTCTATCCTTAATAAATAAGACTCCATAACCTATTTGTGGAGAATTAAACGCCTACTATGCTAAGTGGGGTAGCACATATACCTCTGCTCAGAGACAGAAAAATTGAGGAGTTCCTTTTACAAAATAATACCGTTCTTCTGAATAACAGTAAATTCACCAGGATTATAGCTTCAAATAAATCTGCTGTAGATATTTACTTGAATTTGCTCCTTGATCCCACCTAGACAGTAATAGCTAACTATATTTACATTCATCATATGTCAATTTTAGTTTCGTACAAAGTAAAAACTTGTAAATAACTATTAACAATTGAATGAATAAATACGTAGACCTTTAAAAAATATCAGACCTGTTTGAGAAGTGTGAACCTCATGGAATGGATAGGATTATCGTAAAACTGAACAAAGCTGGGAAAACCATTTCTATAATAAAGATTATAAAAACCCCAAACAACAAGCCAAAAGTACGTTGGCCCTCAACTTTAATAAATGTATAAAATGAAAAAGAGAACCTTCAATAATTTCTTAAATAATCCCAGGTCTCCTTAACTTTTAAAAGGCCTTGAGAAACTCAGAAATGCGAAGAGGGCTGTAAGGGAAAACTATATTGTGAGCTCAATAGTGAATAACGCATAGTGAACAATAAAACTATGAAGGGCGCATACAAGCCTGAAATTAATATCGTTAACGAAAATTTGTATTATTTATAAATATTTGATAGTGGTAATATTGGTCACCATTCTCTCCTCATGTGATTGTCATTAATGTCTTTTTTTTTTTTAATTTCATTGTAATCAAATTACAAAATTTTTTTTTAACAGAATGTAATAAATAAATAAAGGTTAAAAAAAAGAATTTATCATTTATTACTTATTAGTAATAATCGTTTTAGGGTTATGATATTCTTTTCACAGGAAAACAGACTAGAGTGGCATATGGAATTCTCTTTGCTTCTTCACTTATATTGTATTGGGTTGTAAAAAGGTCGGTCCACTTTGAACATCCACAAAGTCCTTTCTTACAAAAAAAAAAAACAAAAAAAACTTCTAAGGCTTTAGCTTGTATCCTGGACAATCAAAATGAATACAACAACTTTGATATAAATGTACTTATCATAAGGCACATATATATATATATATATGGAGGAATAGCCCAATGGACACAATAATATCTTGAAAGCACAGAATACATAAAACGAATAAAAGAAGGGGACAAAGAATATCTACACAACAAAGGACGCTACCTATACCTGTTCCTTTTTACATTAAGGGAATCAGTGGTTTAAACACCAATGGTTCTGATTCAATTATTTTTCAATATGCAATTTTATTATTTGTAAACTAAGGCAAAAGTTTACGAAGAACTCCACTGAATCACTCGGGAAGGCGTCGTGGGCGGCCATGGAAATCTGAAAAATGATATATTGCCGTTTTATCGAGAAAATTTAATTCTTGGAATGTTCTCCAAATTAAAATGAAAAAAAATGTACATGAAACATGTTTAACATCAACTAGCAGTATCCCAGCCCCGAAAGAGGCCATAGTGGCCAATGTGGAAAACACACGTTAAGGATATCTTTATTCCCGACCAATAGTACACTACAGAAGGTGATTGGTAAGCTCTCCGCTTTGGCCGGGAGTTGAAAGCTTATGAGGAAAAGAAGAGGCTAGAATCGACCGAAAGCATTAGTAAAGTTTAGATTATTAAATGCTCAGGAGCATGCTCAGGGCACCTTAGCGATTAGGTGGTGGAATTTTAAGAAAGGAAGCCACATAGAAGAAAGAGTTATTCGGCGATCAGTAAACACAGATAAATAGATAAGACGTAAAAAAAAAAAAGCAAGATTAATAACACAGAAGACATTTCTGTCCAATTGTGTTTTCTCCTTTAAACTTATGCCTGCAGACAAACACATGAAGAAAATGTCAAATTTAACGATGTAATAGTGGTAGTCCCCTTAAGTTCTGGGAACGGTTCCTCACAGCGATATTTTATCAATCCTACTGCTTCCTTTGATTCCGGAATCACTGAAGAGAAAATCTCCCTCTACATACAAAAGGAGAGTTAAGATGTGTTCCATGTAACACCTGCCTCAGGCTTTAGGCCAAAGTAGGTATCTATCTTTCAGTCTTCTTGTCGTGGAGAGGAACTCACTTTTCTCCTCTAGATTTTAAGTTATAACAATTTTTCAGGTTTCGAAGGGAGGAGGATTTTCCTGTGTCTGGAACATTCGAAGGCACGATTTGATCATAAAAGATAAAGTTGTGATTTGCGAAGGTAGTAGTCAAACCACGCCAACCTAAGGCTTTCAAAATGGCTGTTGTCCAACTTTGCGTTTCTTAAAAAAAAAATAAAATAAAATAAAGAAGTCATGTGCTAATAATTGACGCCTTTCTCCGCCAATTTGAGTGGGTTGATGAGTATGTCTACCTGGGTAAATTGGTGAATTCAAACAATGATATGCAGAGATTGACAGAAGTATGCTGGCTGCTAACACTTTCAGACTTCAGGATAACTTGAAAAGAATTATCTTTTCAGTTCGACTAAATTGACACAAACAATGTCAGGACTCAAGACTTGTCATCATCTAGAGTTCGGAACGCTGGTCACAATCCAAGAATCAGGGTATAGTTTTACTGAGATTATGCATTCCTCGGCGATTATTTGGTCTAGTACGGGCTAGCGAAGTTAATTCTTCGAAATATCTCTTCTTTATACTAATAGTTTGGCATAAGCCTTAATTGGCTTAGGACGAATGCAGAACGGAAACAAGAGTCTGACATTTCAAATATATATTAAAAAAAACTAGCAGATTCCGTTGGGCTGGACATACGTCCAAGATGTCAAAAAACCAGATTTCAAAAAAGCTTGTACACGAGAGGGTACGGGGAAGAAACAAATTCAAACAATTACTGATGTGCTTCGATCAGGAGTTATTATACTTCCACAAGGAATTCATAAAATTCGGCTGTATATTTATTTCACAATCTTTTAAGATTCCAACTTAATTAGTTAATTGAAGAAGGCGTGTACAAGATAATGCTAGTTTGTGAATTTATAAAAATTTATTCCCTTAAGAAAGTTCATCACAACAAATTGCCGCAACGAATTAACGATCCATTTGATTAACCATTTGACTTGATTTCCTAATGAAGCAAAAAATTAAAGTGAAGATAAAACAAGAGGTAATACTACTTGCCCAACTAAAATCATAAAATAATCTCACGCCTACAAAATATCCTTTTGGGAAGAGATCATTTATAACATCGTGTGACCATTCTTAATCTATTATTATCTAATTATAGTAGATTCATTATCGGCTGAGTGGAATATGTTTACACTCCACAGTATTTATGTGTAAATGAAAAAGATTATTTATAAATTATAATTTATGCGTGTTACAGGCGAAAATGTAACATAATTATTTCTTCACTTATCTAAGGTTCCTTCCGAATGATGCCTGATAAACCCGATGGGAGGGATGTCAGAATAAAGCACGCTGAAATGGATATTTCCACTTATGATAAGTTTCCATTATGAATTTGAGAAAGGTACTATCCATTGGTTGGTTTGAAGTTTGAGGAAGAAGCCTTCCAAGCGGAGGCAGAAGAGATTTAATGGAGCAGGAAGCCCAGAGAAGACGGGGTGTGTGGAGGGGGGAACGTTTTCCTAACAGGCCCCTAGGGGCGGCCCACCCCCACCACTCAGCCGAGAGCGGCTACTGACTCAATTAAAGACGAGCCCTCTGATGTCGCCCTGGTATACCTCCCTTATCTTGTGTGTACTCAGTCTGAACAGAATCAGTAAAACACCTGCTTTTTCTGTGCATGATATAAAAAAAAAAAAAAAAAAAAAAACATATGAAATGATAGAAAATCAATTTGTCCCCTCCACTTAAGTCTAATTCTTAAAAAATACAAAAAAAAAAAAAAACAAACAAAAAAAAACTTTAATTATATTTATTATGTCTAAATTATTGTGTCAAAAATCATTAACATAAGATATGCTTAAAACATTATTTAAATAAAAAAAAGTATATTATTAGAAGATCAACGTAAGCTTCCCATATTTCATACAAGATGGACATAGATGAGAGATAATGTCTATTTTGATAACAGATCATGATCATGATTGATTGATGTAGAAGGCAATAGATAGCTTTAGACTGTTCGAGTAGTAATAGTAGAAGAAGCATTCAATATCATTCTTAGCTAAATTCTTCAATATTTTCATTGACATACTTTTTCTTGAGTTTGTTATAGAATATGTTATAACAAAAAATATTCCTCCTACTACAATTCATAATAATTTCCCATAAAACTGATAATAACAATGATATTGGCGGTAATTCAAATATGATTTTTTTTTAACTTATATAATTTCAGTCGAAAATTAATTTAATCAATCACTCGTAGAAAGCCTTAACAACAACTTTGGCTTCTACTGTTAAAAACTATTTCCTACCTCGCTAAAAGATGCATTTCTAAATATTATTATTCATATTTGTCGAGCTCAAGAGAACTGTCACAAGGTAAAATTCATTTTGAACAGTGGAGAGGGGAGCGACCAGGATCACCATCCTACAGCTTGTTAGCAGAGTGGCAACACGGCAAACTCTCATCTAATTGGTTGATGCCCAAGCCAGAGGACACCATTCAACCTCCAGGAGCGTCGAAACAATTACCTCCATCTTCCCACTCTGGAAACGTTGGAATCGCCTGGAGGAGTAGACCAGTTTGGCGGGCCTCGGGATCTCCAAAGAGTGCAAGAGTAAGTAGCAGTGCAAATTGAAATCATCACCAAGTTCGTGAAACTCAATATGTTCCGGATATATGGACCCCCCCCCCCCTTTTGTCTCCACTGTATGATTTATTCAACCCAAATCAAGAAGAACTTCATCATCAGTTCATTACCATAACTCATCATTAGGAAGAAATATTATAAATTGTCAGTCCCCAACTGACCTATTTCAGCTTCGTTACGATATCTTTCCGACTTTCCCCATTGTACATTTTTCGTAGTTATGACACATTCAACGCATTCAAAGATTTGAAAGAAGATGCTCAAGCACACTAATTGATTTCATTATTAGTGAGCAGTGAGTCCAGCTTGTACCTCATGATCTCTGGAAGAGAGTCCCTCATCACTCTTCACTGATGAAGGGTGAGAAGTCTCCTCGAAAACTTTACTCATTGTAATTATTTCTTTTTCTGAGTTCATTACACTCTTTATGCCTCCTGTTATTATTTATTATATAAATTTATTTATACACTTGCATACAATTTGTGAGCACTGTGTGTAAACTAATCAAATTCGGCAGTTAGTTTCGGCAGTTAGTAAACTAACCAGCTTCTGGTTTCAGGTAGCAACAGCTGAAATTGGCTAGGGAGGAGAGCGAATGTTGAGGTAAACCCAAAAAAGAAAAATAGTTATTATAACAATTGATTATAAAATTTAGATCATGATAAAAGTAAAAATAAGGCGTTTATAAGGTTATTTTTTTACCTTATTTATAAGGGATACATGTAATTGAGAAGAAGAAGGCGCTCTATTTTTTGTTGGACTAATGAAGCACGGTATTTGAGCTTCTCTCTATAAAAAATAGATTGAGATCGACAATGGCTAGATTCAGACAGGTTTGAAAGGGAGTTTTAAGGGCTCTCGAAAAGTGAAAAGGGCTATCTCTAACATTTTAGCTGCTTTCACAGCAACAATGTATTGTTGGAGAGAAAAATTATCAATTGTCTAAGAAATATACGTAGTAAAGCAATTTATAGATGAAATTATTATTATTTGCAAAGTATCTGATCATAATATCATTAAATGTAAAATACATGTGCCACCATCAGAGAATGAACGGATATTTTCTATCCGTAAACGTACTGTGTCAGAAAAGTACAATATTCAAGGTACAAAAAAAAAAAACAACAACAAAAAAACAAAAACAAACAAAATATTAAGCAGTTAGCTCGTAAACTCAGCGAGTCCTTGCTCATCCATATCTGCCAGTAATGAATATTTGTAAATATACTTTCTGTGTCAAGTAATCTTCAACTCTTTATCTTTCGGGATTACAAGTTTTCAGTTATTTTTAATGCATTTTCAGAACCTTAAAATTTTTCATATTTATTTTCAACTAAAAAAAGAAAAACATTTTTCGTAAACAATTGCATAAAAAACTAAGTCTATTAGTTAGACTATCATCAGATTTGTGTAATGATAGGTTACCCAAGGTATAGATTGTCGATATTACAGTACTCCCGCGACTGCAGTATGTCGATAATGTAGGGTACATATATTTCTTTTTTTTTTTCACTAGTTAATTAAAAACCTATTCAGGGATATTTAAAAAAAAAAAATAATTTATAAAGAAATTACATTTCCAGGAGTTGCATTAGTTAAAAAGATTTTTTTTTTAAATCAATAAAAACGAATCCCAAGTTGTTAGAAGTTTGCCTTCTCGAACCTAAATACGATGGAGGTCCTTGGCTTTTGGAATCCCAAATCGAGAAAGGGGAGGAAATGAAACCTCAAACTGAACGGATATTGAAGACAAGATTTGAGAGTGAAGATAGAGGCGAAACGATTAGTGACTGATGATAGAGGATTTGTAAATGAAAGACTGTATTTTCAGGAATGCCAGATAGACTTTAGGACAGTCTTGAGTAAGGTCAAAAAATCCAGCAGGAAAATATATATTCATTATTAACCCATAATTTTAACAAAGTTAAAAAAAAAAAAAAAACATTTAACTGACTTGACTTTTCTCTTCCATGGAATCTCTTAGGGTCATTGAAGAATCAAGAGGTAGCCACCATATTCTAAGCACCCATGAAATTGAACAGGTTTTATTTCTCGATGAAATCGTTGGACTGGTATCCACAGTGACAACATTGGGATTCCTTTGGCTAAGTTGGTTCCCCACTACGAAACATTAGTGTAATAACTATTATTATCAATGCATATTATTTATTCTAGAAAAAACGACGTGAAAAAGAATTGAGAAATCATTAAGAAGAAAGTAATATGGGTTAAATACAAATATATAAACGGGCTTATATAAACGGGTTGTGCCAGAGCGGCCTTGTCTCTGCCTTAAATTTTCTTCTAGGCCTCCACTTATAGGTGAATATGCTATAGGCAATAAATAAAAATATATATTATTACAAATTAGTTACCATTATTAGTTACTTAAATTATTACGCGGTAAAATATACATCAGTCGATAATTTCTGATGCACTGTAAGCCGAAACGTTAGCAGATAATTTAAAAAACACATTTTTTAAATTTGTATTTTATTTTTAGATCTAACTTGACCGAACCCCAACATAAAACATCTAAAAATAATATCTACGGCCAAAAACTCTCCATTAAAAAAAATACTTTATTTCTTTTCTGTTGTTTTATGAAAAAAAACATATGGTAAGTGTAAAAGTTAGTTTTTTAAATATTTTATTTGGTTGTGGTATTTTATCCCACGTAAATTTTAAACAATTCATGAAAGGGAATAGAATATAATTCCCTCTCATGAATTGTTTAAAATTTACGTGGGATAAAATACCACAGCCGAATAAAATATTTATAAAGAAAAAATTAAATAAAGTAAATGACGAGAGTCGACAAAATGTATGACAATGTCAGCTCCTTCGAGTACAAGACGAAGTTCTCGCCTTTCTCGTGGGTTAGGCTCTTGCTAGTGTAGAGGGAATTGAATGAGACAACTAACGCGTCCTGGTGGTGTAATGGTTAAGCACGCCGGCCAGGATAGCAGGAGATCCAGGTTCGATTCCTGGCTGGGACAGATAGTTTTTTATATTCTATTCCCTCTCATGAATTGTTTAGTTTTTTAAAGTTTGTTTGTATAGAAATTTTAGGAAAAACACATAAGAATATAAATAAAGAGTTGGAAAGTTTACATCTTGATGATGACTAGTGCTTTCCTTGCAAGCTCTTTCGCCTCTTGGCATTTTGTATGACCAAATTCATCATTTACTCTTATTTATGGCCATCGTTGACGATACATGGAAAATCTCCTTACATTACGCAGCTGCTGCAAGGCCGTATTACTTAGGTTTATATACATTTTATAATAAATACACATGTTCATTTTTTAAATGTAATGTCCATATGTACCTCATCTAAGGAGTAATAAAGATGAACAGTGCAACTCAGTAATTCTTTTATAGGTTTAATGAAAATAAAATAATTATTCTCTATAACATTTTAGAACATGTCTGTGTTAAAACAAAAAAATAAAATAATGTATATCCTTTTATAACATTTTAGCTAAATTAATGATAAATTGAAAGCTAGCAACCCGATTAATTCTCAAATTCTAGAAAACCAATAAGCGTTTTACCTTCACTGTCGCTCCTTGACAACCTTGCATTACTTGAAGTATTAATGCTGCCAGCATGTTCAGTCCCTGTTATAAACAAAATTTAAATATATAATTAATCTATAAAATAAATTTTTAAATAATTTACTAAAATAACAGTATTTACTCTATTACAGATACTTCAATATACTGGTCCTATTTGGGGTAATACCAAATAAAAATAACTCTTGGTTCACATACTACTCCCATCTACAAGGGAAATAGGTCACTAACAGTATTTGGCTTTTTTCATGTGAATTAATGACAAATAAGTTCATTAAAAAGAGAAGAAGAGTTGCGCAGGAATTCGACCACTTCAGACTAGGACAGGGGAGGAAGATTCCTACACCCATCCAATGCCTCCCTTATCATTACCCCTAACTTAGCATATGACTTTTTCTTATATAATTTGTTTTCAATATATAACACCTCTTTCTTTTGTAATTAACTAAACTCAAAGATAACTAGGGAGTTAGGAATCTGTGCAGGATAGAGTTTGGGCTAAAGGATTGGGGATGCAAAAAAAGGTCAGAGTGGAATTTATTAAAACGGGTTATAATGACGTCTTTAAGAAAAGGGATTTCAAGGTCGTTGTAGAGTGAGGAGTTTGTAACGTAATAGGGTGCATCAAGAATCGGACGCTGACTAGGTGCCATCATCGCGGTGGAGAGGAAAGGTGGGGAGTGATTTTTGAGGATTTTTCTGGTGGAAGACCAGTGGGATTTATCTTCCGTTGTGAATCAGGATAGATGATAGTTAAATTCCTTGTTGTGATATGATCTGAGTTTCCTTGTCACTTAACGGCTCAGTTTAATATATGCTTGGTGGTCGGATGGGAGTCATGTTCTCTGCCATGTGGTTCTGGCTCGTCCTTTGGATAGTATAAGAGTCTGTATATAGATGAGAAGAGGTTTGGTGTTTAAAGAATTGGGAATCCAGCCTACTTGTCAACCACAGAGGGCACCTCTAGTCCAGAAAAGGGTTCACTGTAGTAAAGGGTGATAGGTTTTCATTCCTATATTTCGTTGGCGAGGGATGGTCACTCCTTGAGAGGTGCTGGGGCGTGTTTTTAATTAGTCTCTCTCCAATGGAGTGCTACTGGCGGAATGCCGCCTCTTATCTTTAGGAGGGGTCATGGGTGCACCACGACGCTTTCCTTTTCGCCCTCCACTAGCAATCACCTGATGATAATGATTGCCTCCCATAATTTAATCATTATATATAAAAGGAAAAAGAAAAGTAGAGTGGCCTAGTCTCGAACCTGTAACGCTGGTTTAAGAGTCTGGAACGGAGGCTCCTACTCTACAGGCAGAGAGATAAGGGAGGCTATGAGAGCCTAGCGCGGCGAGGAGGGGGCCGGACAGGTCTTCCCCTGTCGTCCCTAGTGCTAAGGATAACAGCTACAAAAGTAGTTCGCTTTACTCACTGTTTAGATGTGATCCTCGCGACGATTCGAGCTGAAACTGCACTCACATGTCACTGACACTTCACTACAAATGTATGTAGAGTTTGAGATCTCAGTTCTTCCCACAACTCGTATATTATAGTTGGAAAGACAGAGTGCTATATACAGGTGTGTACTGATCACTGGCTACACCGCTACTTAGAGCGACATTTTTAAAACATTTAAGAATCCACCTACGGAGATTGAGTGCCTCCTTCTCTGATCCTCCCAAAGTTGGATCGGAGAGTCCAGAAAGCAGTATCATCCCCACCAGGTTGAGCTAGAGCTATCATTCGCCCGAATTACCCTTCCAATTCAGGATCAGCCCGTTAAAGAAAAGCCTTAGCCACAACGGCAACCACCTCCTAGGACCTCCTTTACCTCATCAACGCTATATTTCTCATCTATTGGTCCCCACACCTTTCTCCATTTCTTCTGATACTTCCTCAAACTCCACATATAACTCTCATCATATTCTTTTTTACCACTTTAGTCACCAAACTGACTTCCTCTTCTTTCACATTCTGATTCATCATCCCAAGAAGTCTTTTTATATATTCCTATAGAAAAATTACGGCATTCGAGCACTTTCTAATGAACTAAATCAGGTTTTTAATGACAAAAATATAGACAGAATTGATGGCAGAAACTGGACTAACTAAATGCAACAATTTAAACGTTCCATGCTACTACACTCCTAGAAGTAAATGTTTCCGAGGTATTGGGTGAACATTTCAGCTTTTTCTTTGTCGGAAGAGTCTCAGGCACGATCTTCTCGACGTAAGAGTAGAAGGTTCGTGGTTCTTAAGGATACTAGGAATGGCAGTCCGGGGAGACTTGTATGGAAGATAGGTAGAGAGATAGGAGCTAAAAGCTTCGTTTTGAAAATGAACCTAATTAACAAACAATTATTGAGAGGGAATAGAAAATAAAAAACTATCTGTCCCAGCCAGGAATCGAACCTGGATCTCCTGCTGTCCGGGCCGGTGTACTTTCCAGTTATACTACCAGGACTTGTTAGTTGTCTTATTCAATTCCCTCTACCTAGCGAGAATNATTTTTGTTTGTTCAAAGTCACTCACTTTTGGGAGTGCATCCTCATTATATGCACATTTGAAATAACAGAATTTGAAATGAAAAGTGATTTTTACTTTATCATTTGAATAAATGAGTAATAAAAATAATATTATTCAATAACATCTAGAGAAAAAGGGAAGCTCTTTAAAATGACCAGTTATCTGGGCTTATACACTGGTGTAGGGGCGCCGCGGTAGCTTATGGAATCCCGGCGCTTCGGGTTCAATTCTGCACTGGGCAAGCTTTTATCTACAAATGAAAGTTTTCCTGAACGATAGTACTTTAGAATGGGATGGAAACCCATAGATAGCCCCTCCCTTCTTAGGGTCACTAAGCGGTAGAAAGGGTGGCTAACACTTAAATACTACAAAATGAGCATAGTGTAGGTTAGGTTTACCTGCTTGTGAGGATAGACGTTGATGTGACACTTGATACACTGCTGGCCCATGTTGGCCCAGCTGTTGCCGGACATCCACTTCCGCTTGCACTTGGGACACTTGTACTCTCCAAAGCAGCGTTTCTTCCCCTGGTAGGGGGTAAGTCCCTCCCCTTTCGGCCTCGCCTGGAATCAAAGATCGCTTATCAACCATCAGAACGCAGATTAAGATTTTATGAATATTTTATTTGGTTGTGTTTTTTTTTTAGCCCACGTAAATTTTAAACAATTAATGCGAGGGAATAGAATAAAAAATGTATCCCTGCCTAGGACAGATAGATTTTTTATTCTATTCCCTCTCATTAATTTTGTTTAAAATTTACGTGGGATAATATACCACAACAAAATTAATATTTATAAATGAAAATAAATAAAAAGTAAATATTGAGAGTCGATAAATAGCTAGATTCAGACTCAGCTCCTCTGAGCATAAGACGATGTATTTGTCTTTCTCGGAGGTTTAGCTCTCACTAGTATGCTTTTTTATTCTATTCCCTCGCATAAACTGTTTTATACCTAAGAACTCTTACCTAGAAACCAGGTAATTTACATGTAGGAGTTCCTACATGTAAATTACCTGGTTATGGTCATACATACTCCGAGGTATGAATTCCTAGGATCCCAGCTATAAATTCCTAGGATCCTAGGTAAAAATTTCTAGGATCCTATGTATAGTTATACATAGGATCCTAGAAATTTTTACCTAGGATCCTAGGAATTTATAGCTGGGATCCTAGGAATTCATACCTCGGAACTAGAAACCTATATCTAGTAACCGAGGAACTAATACCTAGGAACATAAACTTAGGAACTTATGCCAAGAAACTTGAACCTAAGAACCCAGTAACTTGAGCTAAGCTCGGTTGATTAGTAGCAAGTAATCAATATGCAGCCCGTGACCTTTTATATCTAATAAGCTCAGCTATTCTCTGCCACTGCGGGAACGTCCTGGGGTAAGAAAAAACTCTGAAGAAAATAATTGTTAATTTTTGCTAGTCTAAAGAAAGGGGAACCTAACAAACCTCCTTTCCCCGAGGTAAGAGGCTGATGTATGGGCCTGTACCTTATGGGCGTAAAAATTACCAACTTGATAAGGTCAGCCAAACAATGCCACGGATTCGAATAAGATAAATGAAAGTAAATTCCGTACTTTGGTACATAGAATATCCAGAACCTTCCAAATTAGAAGGTGGGGGTTTCGGAGAAAATTAAGGGAACTCAGAGAGATCTAGTAGTATCGCAAACCGTGTTTTGGATACTGCCTTTTTGCATGGAAGGTTTTTTTTGCATAAAAAACAGATTTTGAAGTTTCGGTTTAAACTTTAAAAAAAAAATATGGTAGGCGTGTGAATCACCTAGACGAAATGTCTGAACGCCTTATTCTAAATGGCCTCAACCTTTTAGGAAAGTCATGACTGAATGTGTCATCAGTGGATCAATGGATATGCCTCTGGGAACTGTGATGAGCTCGAAGGATAGCTCTGAAGGGTAATTAATGGTGTCCGAATTAAGGGGAAGGGGTGCTGCTAATAGGAAGTTTAACGCAGGAACTTGAAGAAAATTAATTTGAGGTGTGGGCGCCTATTTATAAGGCTGTATGAGAGTCCTTGGCGTCTGTTGAGGTCTCTTCGTTTGATTTTAGTATGTTCATTCCAGTTCAGTCGTGAGTCAATGTGGAACCCTTGGTAACGGACTGAATCAGAGAGTGGTATAGGGTTGTTATTTTATGTAACATTATTAGGAGAATCTTTTCTTCGCTGAAAATTTACCTGTACACATTTGGACTCAGTTATTATAATTTTCCATTTGGAAAACAATTGCTTTCTGAGTTAGATTTCGTAGTATTAGCCCGTTGATAAGATCATAGGAGTGTGCTTTGCGCTTAGGAAGATGGTTAATAATGTACTTGACCTCAGAAGGTAATACTGCCTTAATCGGTAAGGAAATCGGTAATGGTATATCCAGTGACTCCTCAACCTTCGCGTTATTGGACAAATCTAGATGAGGAGTAAATGTTTGCTTTAAAAGCTGGGCAAGCATTTGGGCCTTTCATCATACAGCTTTGAGTCAGTCAAAAGAGCAAGGAGCTCTACTCTGACCTACTTTTTACATTCCCAGCAGATTTACATAACTTGATATCTCCAGAATTCTCAATTAACTAAAACAATTTTTAAAAATTAATTATTATTTAAGAACATAAGAAAAAATTCTTCAATCTTGATGGGAGGAAGATTAAACATGTAGGATAATGGGCAGTAGAAGCCGATCTTTAAGTTCGACCCTTCTTAACCATGCTCTATCAAGCTTTAATGTCATGCTCACAGATTAGCATCTTCTTACTTGGCCTCCACTCTGTAATCCCTGTGCTATCAAATCGGTCGCTCTTCTCTTTCTGTCCGAGTTCTGTGTAGTTCATTGCTGACAGGAGTCTAAAATGACTGGGAAGAGATGGGTGAGGGTTTGGAGAATATGCCTTGAGGAGTTTGACGGGGCGTCTGGCTGCGAATACGCTCTGAAGGCGTATTGGTCGGTGAACCGTGTGATCTCTTGCCCTTTGGAGGTGTCATGGGTTCACCCCTCGATTAACTTTTCCTTCGCAGGCTACCGCTTGATGGTGAAAATTATCTCCCACCAAAAAAAAAAAAAAAAGGTCAAGCCTCGAACCGGGTATCCAAATGCTCTGGCCACGAGAGCCTCGTACAAAGTCAATGAGCCGTAGTCATTGGCGATAAGGCGGGCTGTCGTCCTTCTCAGGTATAGAGCCCTGTGAGGAAAGGAAGGAATGACCAGTCACATCTAAGCCCTGCCTGCCAATGGGACATGTTACTTAACAACTTCTTAACTCATAGAATAATAGGTGATATGGGTGACGTATCCTGTCAAACTTCACACATTTCTCAAGCGCACTTATTTCACAACTCTTGTCAATGTGTGCAACCTACAAAAAATAACTTGACGAAAGGGGGCTATACAAAAGAAGTGTTCGCTGTCCAGCAGAAACTGATTTTTTCAATAATAGAATTATGAAATAAATATAAGGATGTTTAAATAGAATATATTCGAATTCAATCCGAGTTCCCAAGTGTAATAACGTAGGGATAACCTTGTTTTGGACTCCTGTTCATTCTGGTTTTAAGAAGGCAGATGAAGCAACTAAAGATGCTGCACTAAAAGACATCGTTCCTTACTTTGCTGGCCATCGTGATGATTAGAAACATAGCATGAGAAACAAGATATGACAGTTTTGGCAAGACAAATAATAATTGAATAAGTTTATTATGCAACCCAATCTCACCAATATAAAGGCATTGAATGGCACAAGAGTTCATATATTAATATTCATGATCTTGGTTGTTGAGGAATTCGCATAGTTTACAGGGGTTTTGCGCGACGAGCTATCAATAGTCAATCATACTAATTAATTAACACTTATTGCGAGTGTTACTAATGGTGCAATTAAAGAAATCACTGACCTGGCAGTAACCGACAGCCTTGTTCCATCTAGCGTAGGCGAGGAGTACTCTCTTGAGGACAGCCTGATTGTGTTGGCCTGAAGTACCGCAAAACAGACTGCAACCCGTTCTGTGTAGGTCCTGAACACAAAGTTATATGACTATAGTTAGCTATAAGTTTGTAATTTCATTTATTCTAAACATCTCAAAGGCTTACATTATTAATATAATTATAAAATATAGACATATATAAATAACAAAAGGAGAAAATATATAAATTAACTGAAAAAACATGTTTAATAGTTGAAATTTTACTTAGTTAAATAATAAAAAATAAGCATTTCGGATAAAGGGAATAGAAACTTAAAAATATACTATTAGCAAGAGTAAAATAACAAGCCTTTGATATGCTAGAAAAAAAAGTATTTTAAAAATAAAAATGCGATAGTACCGGTTGCTCCCAGCCAGTGAACAACTCGTTTGTGAAGCTGCCTTTCATCAAGTAATATTTATAGGTTGTGTAGGCCGTCTTCCGCCTGTACTGGTACTGTAGTTACTATTCCTTTAGAAATTCGCTAAAATATTTATTCAGATTGTTTTACCTGTCATAAAATAATAGCTACTTGTTGTTGATAGTGTGAAAATAAATTTCACTTGGACAATAAGTTTGGTTATCATCAATGATAAGCCCTTTTGCCTAGCTATGATGGCCGTATCCTTCTGAGGAACATGCTGAATGCTGTCCTTGTTCGCGACAAACTGTCCCCAATCTGAGGGCGCATTGTTCCTCGAGGTCCACGGTCTGTTCCCTGGCGAGCCTGTCGAGTGGCGATAAGCCACGCGGTTCTTGTTCAGTCGCATTGTTAAGAGTTCTCTAGCAATACTTGCCATTCCTACTTTGCATCGAAGTAGTAGTCGTCATGAAGAAACACTCATCACTTGACGTGAATTCAATGAATGGTACCATCATCACCATCATTTTGGTACCATTCATTGATTAGAACTCAGAAGTACATATTTAAAAAAAAATACCATTTTACTTTGAAACATTAAAATAGTCCTATTAGATGTTTTTTTTTTTTTGGGGGGGGGGGGCACATAATTTAAAAATATACTTTTTTTTTAATATTTGTATTTTTTTAAATTTATCTACCTTGACCGAATCTCAACAAAAAAACATCTAATAATAATATCTACGGTAAAAAAACAAATTCAAATTAAAAAAAAGTACATTCCAAAATATATTAAATTACATTTCCAAATGTGGTAAATGATTAGAAGTTAATTGTTATCTATGGTCTGGAAGGTAAAATATTTCCTCTAATGCTAAATGAATATCAATATTCGAAATAATTGCCGTCAGATATAAATTTTTAATGGGATGCTACTAAAGTCATGACCTGGACATTCTCTGTGCGAATGCTTTTCTAAGGTGAAAAATGTGATAACTACAGATTGGGAAGTAACTTCTGCTATCAAGATTCAAAGTTGTACCTATGATAGACAGCTTTGAGGTCAGGTTTGTAAAGAATTGGGATTTAGAATGGTGAAGTAACTAGAAAATCAGGTATGATTGAAATATTGACAGCTGCCTCAAATCCTTCTCCTACTATGGTATATATTATATGTTTATATTATAAACGATATTATAGTTTACCCGCTTTAGAGTGAAATCAGTAAAAAAGTAATATCTGTGAGGACCTTCCTTTTGTGTTCTACGTGGAAAAACATAGTCGCTGAAAAACCATTCCTAAAAAGCTTTTCGAGTTCCTGGAATTCATAAAATAACGACGTGTTCATCCATTTTAATTTCAGTGGGTATTTCAAATTGGGATAAGCTCCGTACAGCTGATCATGGGATTTAATCTAACAGTCGATTCTCAAACAATTTTTACAATATTGTCAACGACTACAGAGGACAGTGAATTTCAGCGAAATTACTAATTAGAAGGGAACCGGATATTTTTAATAGTTGGAAGGTTTTAATAATATTATACTTCATTCCAGAAGATTTTCAAGCGCGATGAAGAAAGGGAATTTATTTATTTAATTGATTTTTTTTTTTTTTTTTTTTTTTNTTTTTTTTTTTTTTTTTTTTTTTTTTTTTTTTTTTTTTTTTGGTTGCGTTGATAGCATGACATATTACGTTGATAAACACTAAAACAAAGTCATTAAGGCCTAAAAATGGAGCCGAAACTATTTTATGATTCGGAAGCAGATTATTGATAAAGACTAGGGAAGTAGGTTGCGTGACGTCTGGTCGTCTACGGGAAGGGGCCAATTGAAGGATGCCACCTGCTTCCTTTGTCTGGAAAGGGAGCAGGAATACTGAGAAATCCACATGAGAATCTTCTCGTCCCTTCCACGTTGTTATAAAAGCAGCTCGCCAGTAAGAGGTAAAACGAGAAAAAAAAAATGGGGAAAGTTATGAATTCGAGATTATCCCACAAATGCAGCTTACATAATGTTATGGGATGGGTCATAAATCAAATTGCCTAGTAAAAATTGTAGAGGCTAGGAGCATGAGACGCAGACTGTGAATACCACTTAACTTGTAATGTTAGAGCCATTGAAGCTGCTGGAGGGTCATATCTTCATAAAGTGGAAGACTCGTTCGTCTGGAGTCTTACAATGAATGGTGGCAGGCATAATTGGGGTAACCATCAACCCCAGACAGAAGGACTCAAACCAATTAGCCCTTTACCCAAAATACTTTATTTATTACTTGTTTTATTTTCATCAAAAATGTGTTATCTAACATTTTTCAACTACTTTGGACCATGGGGAGGAAGAGTGGATATCTAAAGGTATCCACCCAATTCTAAACACAGGTTTGCATTTCACTCAGTGCGAATGGCACGAATGGCGAAATGCAAGCCTGTGAAGTGAGCGAAGGGAGTGGGGTGGGGCAATCACGCAGTGCTAGTAAGACCCAAACATGTCTCCTCGGTTAACTCAGTGCCAAAAAAAAAAAAGTTACAAATATGGAGAAACTAAATTATCTTAGACGACTAATTAAAATTTTTGAGAACTTATTAAATAAAAGTGTCTTTAAGTAATCATTGAAAATAATTAAATATCAATCGTATTAACCAGGAAAATCAGACGACAGGAGTGGTTATTTATCTGGTTTCCAAGTGAAAAATTTGTGCTCTAGAGCCCACAATTTTTCAAAATTATGAAATTAAATTCTGTATACAAGCTTCTTTTCGCAAACCATTAGTTGAGTTCGTTAAAGGCTGAAATCGCTCGGGGGGCGGTGGACAACAAGGGTGGCTGAAAACCAAATATTTAAAATCATATCATCGTTATTATTAGCATTATTAAAATATTTTTAACAAGATAAGGGTGAAATGTAATTTTGTAACATTTACCTTTTATATAAATTTCAAAAAAACGAATATTTAGACAGATATTTAATAATTATAATTGGACGTGTCTCCTCAAGCTTAAAATATAAGAACGAAATTCGGTATTTAGGATTTTCATCGCAAGCTCTTGAATGTCGGATGAAAGAAAAATTTATAATCTAATAATTCATATAACTGAATAATGAATTTTTAGTTTCATTGGTGGAAGGCATCCTTCCTTCCTAATGGATTGCCTCTGGTGCAGTGTGGCATCTTGTGCTTGGGAGGAGTCCCAGATACATAGCTTACATTTTCTCCCTCCAATATAACTTAATAGTAGTAATTATCATACCACTGGTTCCCTCTCCAACTTGCTTCATATATCTCAAATTAATCATATACCCTCCCACAAGTTCATTTTTAATGAAAATGGCAAGTCATTTTAGTTAATGCTGCGAACTTTTTAAGATTCTGACCTGAGACGGCAATCAATACACTTTGGCTCCGTATCAAATCGCAGTTTTAAAGGTTCAACGTGAGATTTTACGCTCGATTTTTGGCACAGAGTTGGATTTAGTGACAAGTGATCTTCACAAATACTTGAATTTTGTGAACGACTTCTTGCGGCTTTTCAATATACACCGGTAGTTTGCGGTGAGTGGCAGAACGAGCTTATCAGAGATTGCAACTTATCAGTAAGGAATCTGCTGAGAATTATCCTTTCCTCCCTGCCTAGTAGACACGATCAGCCTACTTCTTATCTAGTCTGCTGTTTATCTCAGCTTACATGCAATGGTGCGATGAGTAATTACTAGGTATGACAAGAGCTCTCTAGCCTTTGTCATCTGAAAATTAATTTACCCCGGCAGATGTTTTAGTATTAACAACTCAAATATTGAGTCTCAGAGGTCACATAAAAAAGGCTGGACATATGTTAAATGTAAGAAAACTAGGAAGACCTTGCCAGCGAGATTTATACTGAAGGTGATTAGGCCTCATTCTAGGGAGATGGGTAGAAAAAAGAGCGGTGTTGCAAATGAGGTGAGAGAGTTAAAAGACTCTCGTAATGAAAGCAATGACGAAGCTTTTACGCCAAATTCTTGAAAGCATAGAGGAGTGGTTAGAAACGCGGACAAAACTTCTTTGAGCAACTAGTGCTTGAAAACAAGACATTGAAGTCAAGGGTGACAGAACTGGATGTGAGTCTGAATCACGCCCAACAGGAGCTACTCTGCAGATCTATTGGTGTTCGAGACGTACCAGTGAAACCTGGTGAAACTCCCACCAGTTTCTGGGCCTAAAGGTCGCTCCAGAAGATATAGATATGGTAGAGCGTCATCGCTTGCGAAGGGGTGATCCTGGACCACCAGTCATCATAGCGAAGTTCGTTCGGCAATCTATGAGGGACGAGTTTGTCAGAGTGAAGAGGGACCTGACAACCAGGCTGGAATTGGCTGGAAGGAGATTGATGCCCATCCCATTTACCTGAGCGAGAGTATGAGCCCCTTTCTTACTATTAATTCCAGTTGGATAATAATGCAGTTTATAAGAAAATAAATTAAAAATATATGCGAAAAATTCCAAAAGTTTAATAAAATTAGTACTTCAGTAATAACCAATTTTAGAAGCGAGTACTAATGTTACTCTTAGTTGTGGTTAAATTTTGTTATATTAACAGACATGCAATAATAAAAATAAAAAAAAGTATTCACCAAAAAAGTATTAAAATAGGAAAAGATGCAAAACAAACCTTGACAATTTGTACACTGAGCTCCTGGTCATCTGGGTTCAGTCGATCTGAGAAAATGTTTCTCTCAACCTGCGACCAAGATACGTTTTTAGATGCCAAGTGTTTCTCTGCGAGACTCAGCCATAACTGAAATATATTAAAACATTTTTTAATAATACATACAAAGTATTATGCTAAGTAAGTACTTAGTCATCTAGTCAGTTTAATAATAATTATACGTATTATATAGGTACACTTGTACATTACATTTGCACTATATATCTACAATTAATGGGAGGATATAGAATAAAAAATCTATCTGTCCAGCCAGGACTTGAACCTGGATCTCCTGCTTGGACAGAGATTTTTTATTCTATTCCCTCTCATTAATTGTTTAAAATTTACGTGGGATAATAAACCAAAACTAAATTAATATTTATAAATTAAAATTAAATAGTAAATAACGAGAGTTGATAAATAGCTAGACAATGTCAGCCCCTTAGAGCATAAGACAATGTATTCGTCTTTCTCGTGGGTTAGGCTCTAACAAGTGTATTGGGAATTTAATAAGTTATCTAGCTCTTCCCGGTGGTGTAATAGAAGCATACTGGCCTGGAAAGCAGGAGATCCAGGTTCGAGTCCTGGCTGGGTCAGATAGATTTTTTATTTTATTCCTTCTCACTAATTGTTTAAAATTTACGTGGGATAATAAACCACAACTAAATTAATATTTACTATTTATCTACATTTATTTTTATTCAATAAGTATCCAATGCTTTCATAATTAATACAAATACATATATGAAATATTTTTCATTGAAAGTAAGTACATTCAATGAAAAATATTTCATATAGGTATTTATGAAATATTTTTCATTTGTAGTTTTTACCTTTTTAAGTGTTATCCTGCCTTTCAACCACTCAGGGTCATGTAAGAAGGGTCTATTTACTGGTTGCCATCCCATTCTAAACATCTGTGGCTCAGGGCAAGCTTTTTCTTATCGATGAGCTTTCCCGGCGCCCCATTTTAGGAGTTACATAGTAAAATTTAAAAAGCAGGAGTGGGAGTTTACGATACAGAGTGCATAACGTTTATGGTTTAGTGAATGCAACTTAATAAAGGATTTGTTAGTTGATAAAATAAATATACAACAGCTGTTCAGTGAAAACTAAAAAGCAAGAATTGGAGTTTGTTTGAACAGTAAACTTTATGTTTATAATATATATAGGCTGAAGTTCGTTACTTTTGGTAATGGAAATTGTTTTTTCCGATTATACGTAAAAAAGAAGAAAAAAATAGAGAATTATTGAAAGAAATCTGAAGAATTACCTAAAATGTGAACTGCTAGATGAAAGTTTTTCTTTCTTATTAATATAAAAACAGCAGTAAGGGTAATAAATTTAGAACATTGAAATTGAGCAAGACTATTTTATTTATTTATTGTTTAAAAAAAAAAATATTCTACAAGTGTATGGGATCATGTGAGATGGAAATTCAACAGATATTTATCGACTGATACATATAAACTGCTAGGAATTGTGTTATTTGCTCAGCTCCTACGTGAGGAGAAGAAAAAAAATAAAAATATATATTATATAAATAACTTGACTGCGCTCTAGTGCCCTCGACTTTCACGATTTTTGAAAATCTTATTATCGATTATGTCTTATCATCGATAGTTTGATTTGATAATTCTGTCAAAAATCTCTGTTTACATGATAATTATTGTAGACTAATCAGCTTAATTGGGTGTCAAGAGAGAACACTATAACTGTACACGCATGGCTGTAAATCCTATTTTTAACTTTTAACCCCATATTTATTGAATTTGGGTATGAGGGATCGAGCCAACTGTAGTAATCTATAATCAGTTCAATTTACAATTTCTCTAGAGGAAACCTTTAACGGATTTTTGGTTTTGATCGTAGTACGCTTGTTAAACTGAATGTATTCGCACAGCACTGGGATTTCCAATGAAAGTGTAGAACGAACACAGGTCACTTTATGAGACAGGGAATGAAATTACGGCGCTTTGTAAGTTAATAATGAGTTGGTCAACCAACCTGCTGTGGGACCCCTCTTAGCATGGACTTTTATCAAGCAGGAGACAGAACCACCGAGTTGGTAGGCTTCTTGACAAGCCGCTGACGTTAAATATTACACAATCTCTCTCCTTTACACCCCAACTTCTTTCAAAGGAGAATAACAAGCCAGGTTAAAAAATTATAGCTAAAAAGCCAGAGTCCTGAGAAGGTCCTTTGCTGGCTCCTCATATTCTGGGAATATATGGCGGTTTTTAATCGCAACGGTATGTTATTTATTTAAGTTTATTTAAATAAAACTATAAAAATAATTATAAAATAAATAAAAATAATTATGGCTATTATTTTAACTTTTGTTATGCGGGGCAAATCCAGAAGCTGTGTTAATTGAACTTGTATCCCATGTTTAATTGAACATTAGCAAAAATATCAATAAATTTCATATTATGAGCCGAAAAAATATATATCCATGGTTTCCTCAGAAGAACTCAAGCAAATCTACTTGAAGTCTAGTAAGAAAAAAAATATTTTTTTTTCTAAATGTTTCGGAGATAGGTGTACACAGAAGTCGCCCCATGATTGGAGTGAAATATCTACTGAGTATACTCTTATAAGTAAATTTTTGGTGGACCAGGTACATTCTTAAGTGCCCACTAGACTAGATTCAGCTCTGCCTGAGAATCACCCGTAACTGATTGAGAATGCCACTCGAACACTCGGAGTGATAAATAAAAATCACTAGTTTTATTATTTTTCATCAGCGCTTTAAAATATTTTTAAATTCACCTTAAAGATAAATTATTTTGTAACGCTTATATACTTATAAATAAGTGTTACAAAATAATTATATATAATATTA
>KZ808176.1:39270-49329 GCA_000696205.2 Oncopeltus fasciatus | reverse complement strand
TATATATAATATTATATAAATATTAAAATATTTTCCATTCGAATGAAATTGGCTAAACAAACTAAAAAACAAACATTTAAGCAGTAATACTTCGAAAGAACTGAGAAAAAAACTGAAACGTTGCAATGCACAAGTCGCGGAAGCAAGGGAAGTAAGAAAAATATGGAAAAATGGACGTCAGCGTCTTAAATACTTTTAGAACCATTTCAAGCAAAAATTACAAAAGCAATAAACCAATAGGGCAACCCCATATTTGTAACTAAATATGTGTCCTTTTAGGGTCATTTACTTAACAAGTGAATACCTCCATATAAAACCCGACGAGCCCTGTAAGTTTTCACTAAAACGTTTTGATTTCGAGATATTGAAATGCGTCCGTAATACATACATACATACATACATATATATAATTGGAATGACTCAATATTTTATTAACTACATAGTAATTTAAAAAATCATTGGTATAACAGTGAATGTAAATAATTTAAAAAAATAACTGAAATCTGCCTATAGAGATTTAAAGAACTGGTACAATGAGATAAAAATTTAATAGACATCTTAATAAGAAGAAGTTTATAAATATATGATNCCGAAACGTCGCCAGATAATAAAAAATACACATTTTTTGAAATTTTTTTCCATATGTATGTATGTATGTATGTATGTATAGACAGATAGAAGGATATATAGATGTGTGGGTCTGACTGTTGACGATCTAAAGGTCACTGGTTTTCACACTTTCACAATGCAATAAAAGTATGCAGCTTTCAAAAATGGAACGAAAGTTCGTTATTCAGCGAAATCGGACAAATAAGGGTGAGTGATTACCTGAAATGTCAACTGCAAATAAACATATGGCTAAATGTCTTAACGAAGAATAATATTTTTTGTATTAAGAAAAAACAAAACGAAATGTGATTTTGAGTAGATGTTTTTTTGTTGGGGTGCGGTCAACGTTAATCTAAAAATACTTTGTGATAAAGGTGTGACTCAGTCATGAACATGTGATCTAGGTGACAAGACGTCCCCAATCACCTTCATGATAGCCCAGAAGCCAAAACGTTGGCATATAATTTTAAAAAAATACAGAAATATCAAATTGTATTTTTTGGATCAATCTTGCCCGAAGCCCAACAAAAAACATCTACTCTTAATCTCCATGGTCAAAAACTCTTCATTTGTGATAAATTTTATTTGTAAAAATTAGTAATCCTTTCTCCTTGCTAATGTTAATTAAGTAGCTGCAATAGATTTAGTTTGGACTGTATACATATTTGTAGTAATAATAAAACTATTCTTATAGTTTAATAATAATTAGGAAAAATTATTATTAATTTCTTTTATTGAATCAAAAAATTAAATTTATCACATTTACGGTATCTTGCACCAAATGGTCCTACTAAAACACGATTGTTGATCGTAATCTCAAAGGAGAGGTAATCAAGACGCAAGACAAGGCTACAATTCCAAGCTGAACCAGTCAGAGATCGAGTCGGGCCTCGGAGGAACTTCAAAGGCATCAGCCCCGGGCAACCTACAGAGGAAATTTATCAGGCATTATCTTCTCTGCCCCCCCCCCCCAACCATTATAACTGTAAGTGACGTGTTCATGAATGAGCCAATCAATGAAATAAAAGTTTATTTTGTAAAAGGACTCTTAGCAGGGGGTGGCAATGCGAGCTCATGGGATACAAATACTTCCCTGAGCAAGCTTTTATAGACAAATAAAAGCTTGTACTGAGCCATGGGTGTTTAGAATGGAATGGGAACCTGTATATAGCCCTTTATCTGTGATCCTAAGTGGCTTAGAGGGATGCTAAAAATGGTGAAATACAGTGACGTTGAAGATTTCCACTCATATATGTTGGTGAGTAACAAACTTTAATTCATTAATTAAAGTCAGTCAAAATATTGTAGGAAGCTATAGATACGAGTTTGATTTTTGTCCCTCCCCGGCTTAGCTCTCAAATTGATGTCTCAATTGCCCCGGTGGCCAGACAATCGGCTCCCCACAGCCTGGCTTCACGGCCAATCCAATCCAACTCCAGCTGCTCAAGAAAACTGATCTCCCCATGAACAGCTAAGTTAAGTACATATATCTGGGAAAACTGAGGGAATCAAACTCTTCTGTAATGAATTAAAATAAAAACAATTAATTAAAAATAAATTAAACATTTAACCTTTCAAATGTCCTTACTTTATCTTTTTGGAAAAAAAAAACCTCAGACAAAATTAAGATGCATCTTATGTCTAGGGGGAAAAAACATTCCCAAACCCAGTTTTAAAATTTAAAAATTCTCTAAAAATATTAAGCTACTTGAATACAACCGTGGTGCACGTGGTGGTCGTCCAGTTGGTGCAATGGATAACATACCAGCAAGGAAAGCAGGAGATCCAGGTTCGAGTCCTTACTGGGACAGATAGATTTTTTATTCTATTCCCTCATTTATTGTTTAAAATTTACGTGGGATGATACACCACAACTAAATTAATATTTATAAATTAGTTAAACTGTGTTTCATATATTCTTAACTTTTTAATTAAAAGAACTACAGCAATAAGGGGATTTGCTGAAACCATTAGCTAGGGCTGAAATTACGGAAAATATAATGTCCTCCTTACGATGTAAGTGAATGCTCAAGATAGGCCATGAAGACCTCCGCAAAACTTATTCTTTACAGATGTGCTTAATTACTTCCTAATCACAAGAAATCCCTGAATACGTTTGTATAGATGGCGCAAGATGGCACATAGACCATTTATCTCATCTTGGTTATAGTGTCGAAAATGCTTTCGATATCAAAATACATGTCTTACCAGTGCTGTTCTAATACACTACGTTCTTGATGGTCTGGGGAGAACCACTTATCAACAGAATACACTAATTTAATGAGTAATATCTTAGGTCGAAAAAAAATTTTAAGAGGTAAAAATATAGTTTTGTTAATTTTATATTAAATAGAATTTTCGAGAAAAAAAACGCAAATTAAGAAAGATACTTAAAAATACAAATTCCAGTAATGGGCGGACCTTCTCTCTTAATGAGTAAACGTAATTTGTTATTTTGAGTAAGGTTAGTTAAATGTTAAATGGAGATTTCCTGGAAATTTGATTACATAGGGATTATAGAGGGAGACCAAATTAAATAAACGTCCTTTTTATCGTTACATAAGCGTTAATTGCCATGAATCTATTAAATATAATCGGTAGAAAATTTAATTAAAATCCTTTTCCGAATTAAAAAAAAAAAATTTCCCTCAAAATTAAAAAATACAAAGTAAACCCCGACTTACATAACTCCGGCAAAATACTTCCGGCTCCTCTGCAGCTACCACCAATTCACAATAATCTATCAATGAGTCCACTAGAGGATCAATACATTCTAACTTAAACTAAGCAAAAGTTTAAAAATGTTGGAAAATATCAACCATCAGGATAAAAAATACTTCAGAAAAGTTATTCAAAACAATAGAAAAATTTAAAAACGAAAATAAAGACCGCGTAGAAGATAACTTGGATACAACAAAACAGTTGATTTAAATATGGAACTATGCCCAACGGATACAATCTGAAACAAGATTTCACCAATAAAAGAAAGTGGAAATAAAAAATGGTTGGAAATTATTAACTCCTATAAACCTATTAAGTATATACTTAATATAGAAGTATATGAAGCTTAATACCTATAATAGAAACATGGTTAAAATTTAAAACCCTACTCAGAATTGTTTGCTTTCAGAAAACAGAGCGGACAAGCATGGTGAAGTTGTTATTTTAATTCATAGGTCACTAAATTGGGAAAAGATTTGCACTACAAAAAAACATAACGTAGAAATTATCTTAATATATATAAATTACGTGTCACGTTGTTTGTCCGCGATGGACTCCTAAACTACTTAACCGATTTGAACCAAATTTGCACACTGTGTGCGGTTTGATCCAACTTGAAAGATAGGATAGCTTATATTTTAAATTATGGTCGCAATATTATTTTATAGCAAATTATTTGCCTATTATCTGTTAGCTTCAAATGATTTTAACAGATGCCGATATCAGTTAAAAGATGGCGTTGCTAATTATTTGCCTATTTGTTAGCTCCAAATGATTTTGACTGGATTGAGTAAACAATTAATGAATGGCGCTGCTATGTTTAACCTACAAACGTATTATATAAGCTACAATTTAATAGCATAACCACTACCTGTTGTTGGGACTAAACTAGGTTAAATTTATTTTGTAGTACACGAAATACAGTGAATTCAATCGTTTTTACTTTTCCAATTTTTGGTATTAGCATAGACGGCTACGTGTTGCTTAGACTAAAGTGTAAATTAAATTTATATATATTGAAGATAATACAGTGAAATAATTCCTGCTTTTTTATTATTTGTGCTTCATTGTTCAAAAATATTTAATTGAAATATATACATGTAAGTATTATCCCATAGTTATAAAAGTTGATTAAAATTTGTATGAGATAATGGTACAAAGCTCCCCACGCTATTTCAATAATTGTACGAATATTTTTTAAAATTATTTTGCACTTTTCAATTTAATTTTTCAGCTTTTTTTTTAAATATTTGAACGTTTAAATTATTAGAAGACGATAACCATTGGGACTTAACGCTTGCTGATGATGCGTTGACATCAACGCCCAATAACATTCGTCAGCTGTTTGAAATTATTTTGACGACATGTTATCCATCGAAAGCACAAACTTTGTGGGGAAAATATAAAAATTGTATGACCGAGGGCATATTGCATCGAATAAGACAAACAGATCAATGCCGAAACATAGATTATACGCCAGAGATGTATAATGAAGCGTTAGTGTTGATCGAGGATTTATGTGTTTTAATTTCAAATTTACCACTTCATCATTATGGTATACCGTCACCTGATCGTCCANATGCAGAAATCTTAGTTACATACATGCAGAAATCTTAGTTACATACATGCAGAAATCTTAGTTACATACATGCAGAAATCTTAGTTACATACATGCAGAAATCTTAGTTACATACATGCAGAAATCTTAGTTACATACATGCAGAAATCTTAGTTACATACATGCAGAAATCTTAGTTACATACATGCAGAAATCTTAGTTACATACATGCAGAAATCTTAGTTACATACATGCAGAAATCTTAGTTACATACATGCAGAAATCTTAGTTACATACATGCAGAAATCTTAGTTACATACATGCAGAAATCTTAGTTACATACATGCAGAAATCTTAGTTACATACATGCAGAAATCTTAGTTACATACATGCAGAAATCTTAGTTACATACATGCAGAAATCTTAGTTACATACATGCAGAAATCTTAGTTACATACATGCAGAAATCTTAGTTACATACATGCAGAAATCTTAGTTACATACATGCAGAAATCTTAGTTACATACATGCAGAAATCTTAGTTACATACATGCAGAAATCTTAGTTACATACATGCAGAAATCTTAGTTACATACATGCAGAAATCTTAGTTACATACATGCAGAAATCTTAGTTACATACATGCAGAAATCTTAGTTACATACATGCAGAAATCTTAGTTACATACATGCAGAAATCTTAGTTACATACATGCAGAAATCTTAGTTACATACATGCAGAAATCTTAGTTACATACATGCAGAAATCTTAGTTACATACATGCAGAAATCTTAGTTACATACATGCAGAAATCTTAGTTACATACATGCAGAAATCTTAGTTACATACATGCAGAAATCTTAGTTACATACATGCAGAAATCTTAGTTACATACATGCAGAAATCTTAGTTACATACATGCAGAAATCTTAGTTACATACATGCAGAAATCTTAGTTACATACATGCAGAAATCTTAGTTACATACATGCAGAAATCTTAGTTACATACATGCAGAAATCTTAGTTACATACATGCAGAAATCTTAGTTACATACATGCAGAAATCTTAGTTACATACATGCAGAAATCTTAGTTACATACATGCAGAAATCTTAGTTACATACATGCAGAAATCTTAGTTACATACATGCAGAAATCTTAGTTACATACATGCAGAAATCTTAGTTACATACATGCAGAAATCTTAGTTACATACATGCAGAAATCTTAGTTACATACATGCAGAAATCTTAGTTACATACATGCAGAAATCTTAGTTACATACATGCAGAAATCTTAGTTACATACATGCAGAAATCTTAGTTACATACATGCAGAAATCTTAGTTACATACATGCAGAAATCTTAGTTACATACATGCAGAAATCTTAGTTACATACATGCAGAAATCTTAGTTACATACATGCAGAAATCTTAGTTACATACATGCAGAAATCTTAGTTACATACATGCAGAAATCTTAGTTACATACATGCAGAAATCTTAGTTACATACATGCAGAAATCTTAGTTACATACATGCAGAAATCTTAGTTACATACATGCAGAAATCTTAGTTACATACATGCAGAAATCTTAGTTACATACATGCAGAAATCTTAGTTACATACATGCAGAAATCTTAGTTACATACATGCAGAAATCTTAGTTACATACATGCAGAAATCTTAGTTACATACATGCAGAAATCTTAGTTACATACATGCAGAAATCTTAGTTACATACATGCAGAAATCTTAGTTACATACATGCAGAAATCTTAGTTACATACATGCAGAAATCTTAGTTACATACATGCAGAAATCTTAGTTACATACATGCAGAAATCTTAGTTACATACATGCAGAAATCTTAGTTACATACATGCAGAAATCTTAGTTACATACATGCAGAAATCTTAGTTACATACATGCAGAAATCTTAGTTACATACATGCAGAAATCTTAGTTACATACATGCAGAAATCTTAGTTACATACATGCAGAAATCTTAGTTACATACATGCAGAAATCTTAGTTACATACATGCAGAAATCTTAGTTACATACATGCAGAAATCTTAGTTACATACATGCAGAAATCTTAGTTACATACATGCAGAAATCTTAGTTACATACATGCAGAAATCTTAGTTACATACATGCAGAAATCTTAGTTACATACATGCAGAAATCTTAGTTACATACATGCAGAAATCTTAGTTACATACATGCAGAAATCTTAGTTACATACATGCAGAAATCTTAGTTACATACATGCAGAAATCTTAGTTACATACATGCAGAAATCTTAGTTACATACATGCAGAAATCTTAGTTACATACATGCAGAAATCTTAGTTACATACATGCAGAAATCTTAGTTACATACATGCAGAAATCTTAGTTACATACATGCAGAAATCTTAGTTACATACATGCAGAAATCTTAGTTACATACATGCAGAAATCTTAGTTACATACATGCAGAAATCTTAGTTACATACATGCAGAAATCTTAGTTACATACATGCAGAAATCTTAGTTACATACATGCAGAAATCTTAGTTACATACATGCAGAAATCTTAGTTACATACATGCAGAAATCTTAGTTACATACATGCAGAAATCTTAGTTACATACATGCAGAAATCTTAGTTACATACATGCAGAAATCTTAGTTACATACATGCAGAAATCTTAGTTACATACATGCAGAAATCTTAGTTACATACATGCAGAAATCTTAGTTACATACATGCAGAAATCTTAGTTACATACATGCAGAAATCTTAGTTACATACATGCAGAAATCTTAGTTACATACATGCAGAAATCTTAGTTACATACATGCAGAAATCTTAGTTACATACATGCAGAAATCTTAGTTACATACATGCAGAAATCTTAGTTACATACATGCAGAAATCTTAGTTACATACATGCAGAAATCTTAGTTACATACATGCAGAAATCTTAGTTACATACATGCAGAAATCTTAGTTACATACATGCAGAAATCTTAGTTACATACATGCAGAAATCTTAGTTACATACATGCAGAAATCTTAGTTACATACATGCAGAAATCTTAGTTACATACATGCAGAAATCTTAGTTACATACATGCAGAAATCTTAGTTACATACATGCAGAAATCTTAGTTACATACATGCAGAAATCTTAGTTACATACATGCAGAAATCTTAGTTACATACATGCAGAAATCTTAGTTACATACATGCAGAAATCTTAGTTACATACATGCAGAAATCTTAGTTACATACATGCAGAAATCTTAGTTACATACATGCAGAAATCTTAGTTACATACATGCAGAAATCTTAGTTACATACATGCAGAAATCTTAGTTACATACATGCAGAAATCTTAGTTACATACATGCAGAAATCTTAGTTACATACATGCAGAAATCTTAGTTACATACATGCAGAAATCTTAGTTACATACATGCAGAAATCTTAGTTACATACATGCAGAAATCTTAGTTACATACATGCAGAAATCTTAGTTACATACATGCAGAAATCTTAGTTACATACATGCAGAAATCTTAGTTACATACATGCAGAAATCTTAGTTACATACATGCAGAAATCTTAGTTACATACATGCAGAAATCTTAGTTACATACATGCAGAAATCTTAGTTACATACATGCAGAAATCTTAGTTACATACATGCAGAAATCTTAGTTACATACATGCAGAAATCTTAGTTACATACATGCAGAAATCTTAGTTACATACATGCAGAAATCTTAGTTACATACATGCAGAAATCTTAGTTACATACATGCAGAAATCTTAGTTACATACATGCAGAAATCTTAGTTACATACATGCAGAAATCTTAGTTACATACATGCAGAAATCTTAGTTACATACATGCAGAAATCTTAGTTACATACATGCAGAAATCTTAGTTACATACATGCAGAAATCTTAGTTACATACATGCAGAAATCTTAGTTACATACATGCAGAAATCTTAGTTACATACATGCAGAAATCTTAGTTACATACATGCAGAAATCTTAGTTACATACATGCAGAAATCTTAGTTACATACATGCAGAAATCTTAGTTACATACATGCAGAAATCTTAGTTACATACATGCAGAAATCTTAGTTACATACATGCAGAAATCTTAGTTACATACATGCAGAAATCTTAGTTACATACATGCATAATTAAAATAGATACATCCACTCTCATACAAAAAGTCCCTAGCCAAGGTAGTAAATTGTTCATATTTTGTATGCTCCATTAAAAATGAACAAAAAAAAATACTAAATAAACAAATTTATGTTAAAAGCCAGAAAAGGCATAAAGAATGAAAATGAAGCCAATTAAATTTCTTTTTTTTTTTTATGGCTATTTAATGTATCATATCTTCCTTAAAAATGTTATAGACAATTGTGGACAATTGTAGATTTCTTTAATTTTACAGCTTTTATGGTTTATACATTTTCCTTTAACATAAAATTCGCACTAACAACATTAAATACATTTTAGCTAAAAAACTGCTTCTTCACTCAGTAATTTTCAGAGGTTTTGAATATAATATTTGACAATTTAAATATATATANATGTATAATGAAGCGTTAGTGTTGATCGAGGATTTATGTGTTTTAATTTCAAATTTACCACTTCATCATTATGGTATACCGTCACCTGATCGTCCAGCCACCGACTTAGTCAACACCGATTTACAACGAGAAAAACAATATGACCAAGGTAATTTAGCAACAATTATCGTGAACAGTGAGCCATTACTAACAGCAGAACAAAAAATTATTAATGATCGGATTATGCTGGCTGTTGCTGCTGACAAAGGCGGTTTTTTTTCTTGGGCGCACCAGGTGGTACCGGTAAGACATTTTTGATATCGTTTATTCTTGCCAAAGTACGGTCGCAACGGAAATCGCATTGGCAGTTGCATCGTCAAGCATTGCGGCTACTTTGCTAGATGGTGGGCGAACGGCACATTCAACATTCAAGCTGCCATTGGACATTCATAATAAACCAAATGCAATATGTAACATAAAAAAGATTAGTGGAATAGCTGCAGTGTTGCGGAAGAGTTCAATAATAATTTGGGATGAGTGCACAATGGCTCACAAATATTCACTCGAAGCATTGCATA
>KZ808176.1:14539-27411 GCA_000696205.2 Oncopeltus fasciatus | reverse complement strand
ATCAGTCAAAAATACTACACATACACACTCACATATGTATGTGTATATATATATATTAGTGCCTATAATACTTGGTGGCTTGTAGCCTAAGATCAGAGAAAACTATAAAAAATTTTCATAATTTCAATACCTACTGTCCCTTCTAAAAACAAAGTGCCGCCAACATTCCTGAGACTTTCTTCAGGGCTTGTTTAAAAATCAACATTACCTTTTATAACAGTAATCATATTCAGTTTTAATTGTTGTTTTTTTAAAGAAAATTTTGACAAAAGTGGAAAATTGACTAAGATCTTAAATTGCGTGCAATTAAATGTTACGTTTTAAATTAAGCACATTGGATATTCTTATATCTCTCATTCGTTTTCTATGTCTTATGATGTAACCTTTGAAATTAAAACATTAAATAATGGCTTTATTATAAAGCCGAAGTGTGTATGTACAAAAATAGTAAGTTTTTCGGGCAGGTAGTAAAATACATACGGCGAAAATTAAATTGAGTATTATTTGATTTGTGATGCAGGCAGATTGAAGAAGGGAGGATTATTTTCACACCTTAGACGACAGATGAACTTCTGTCTGCCAACTCTGTTCGACCATAGCTGGTCACTTATAGAAATTATAATGATCAGTCATGATTCCTCATATTGTTCATGAAGTGCTCACCGTTTTCCTGAAGTGCGCAGGGACGCCATCTGGAAGTCTCGCCACCATCTTCATGGCCTTGGCCCATTCCCCGAAGCCAGAGTCACCGCTCCCAGGACCCACGCTGAACCGCACATCCGTGTCTTCACCTGAAAAAGTAGTCTATAACAGATATGTGTCACCTCAAAAAGTCAGTACGTTATGTATCAGTGAAGCCATCTCACTTGAATTGTATGTTTACAGCACTTGTGCGTCTACATCACTCATGAAGCACATGTATGAGCTTAATTTCATGTTACTGTATTTATTTATATAGATAAAATATTAATTTTATAAGAATGCTTCCTTGAAAATATCTTTGACTTTAGGAGATTCATTTGTCTCTAATAGTTATCAAGGGAATATATACGTAGTCAACACTAATTTATATTCCTTTACATCCTAAAATATTTTAGGTCCAATTGATGCATAATCTATAAAATACTATAATATTGACAAAATATTAAAACAATTAACTTGTAAACAATAAAATATGGAATACATTATTACCTTGAAATAGACAAATTTCTAATTATATATTCTCCAGGATATATAGTAAATAATCAAATGAAAAATAAATTAATAATCATTAAGGACTTATAAAATATGGACAACACTTAAAATGCCATTCCTATCCTTAACTAAGGGACAACAAGAGAGATTAACCATTCACACTCAAATGCCATAAAAAAATAATAAAAAAATCATAGTAACAAATATTTGCCCAAACTATATCATAACTCATATAAGCAAAATGTAGCAATTTTCGTACCGTAATGACTGATCTAAGTCTTAAATAATTTTGATATAGTTATTTAATACACATATATAATGCATTCTAACTCACCACATATTTTTCAAAAAATTGTTCGTTGGTTTTTAAAACGTAATCGTAATGAAAATTAAGACGACAAATAAATATATTGATAACTATGGATATATCACTATTTTATGGTATATACATGTATTTATGAAGCTTTATATGTTTATTCTTATGCTCTTTACATAAGGTTTTTATTTCGTTCTTCAAATTTGTCTTAAGATTAATTAAAAAGGGAAAAAAAAATTTTTTTTATTATTCACACTGAATAAACATTCTAAATTATAATAAAAACCTTTTCCATTAGTGAATATTGTTGCTAAAGAGAAGCGAAATCGAGCTATTTTTAAAACTATTGATTACTAGTGGGGAATGTTCCGTTTCAATAGTCATGAAAGATCAAACATCGATAGCAAAGCATAGATCGACTCTAAGAAAGATGTTGCGTAGTGTTTGTGTTGGTTAGAAACTCTTCTGAATGTCCCTTTACTTTCAAAATGAATTATATCAAGAGTTTACACTAAAAGGCCTACATACCATTTTTTTTTCTTTAAGAAGAGGGCATACCCAAATCTAGAAATTTAATATTTTTTAACATTAGTTTTTTTTGTAAGTTACAAAATATAATTGTTACAAAATTATGTTTTTAACCTTTTCGTTCTACACATTTTTTTTATCAATAACAAAGATATGTTTTGATGCCAGTCTTAACCCCATTCCCTCGACCTATTTTAGTCATTAACGAACTCATCCAATGATTTGAAAAAATAACCTTAAATATAGAAATTGATTTCATAATTTTAAAAATTACACATGCGTACGCACACGCGTATACCATATACACATAGATATATATGTGTGTGTGTGCGTGTGTGTGTGTGTTTATTTACATATGATATGTTTATTTTTAATACACATATAACCATATCTTAAGCTTCTCTAATGTAGGATTAGAGAAGATATGCTGAAAGTTTTCAATAAACGCGTCATGGTGCCGGTATCCAACGTGAGTTGCTTGATTGCTCTACGGCGAATTATATAAAACGTTCAGAATTCACCACTAAGTTCTGCTGACTACTGTATTCCATCCATTCATAAGAACGGTGAGCCACACATATTATAGCGAGTCGACAAAAACAGAGAGAGCTTGGCTGGGGGAAGGTTTGATGTATCGAACGTCGCCCCACGAGATTACCTTTGGTTTTGTTGACAGCAGAGCTCTCTTTAAAGAAAAATAAAAAAAGAAGCATAATAAGAGGCAAGCGCTAACACGGCTCCCTCTTTTCGTACATTAATCTCACAACTTATACTTGAGAACGGCAAAAGGTTATCCATCAATCAGTACATATATCATTCATCAATGTTCCAATTCAAGCAGATTTCTAGTAATAAAATAAAGTTAGTCATGTTAGAACCTTAAAGCCACGTTTGAACGTTTTTCAACGGATCTCCACCCGTACTACATAGGAGAAGCTAAAANTTCCAAGTGTATGTGAATGGACTCGGCTAAAAGTTTATTGTTGTTGCAAAAGCATATATATAGTTGGGGGAAGGTTACAATTAGGCCTTTGATTAGGTTTTCGGATAAAGTGGGAATTTAGGCAAGAGAACGGAATATGGGAATATCACGGGGATATATATATGTATAATTTTTTTAAATCTGTACTCGCTATAATTAAACCAAATTCAATATTTATGATTTTCATTACTAACAGCTGGATGAGCGAATAACTGAATTCTTAAGGTCGAAGGAAAGGGAGGGTTTAGTGGAGGACCAATATTTTAAATCTTAATATCTTTATTATCCTAACGAATAGAATGCATAAATCAAAATAGGTATAAAATACAATTTCAAATAAACCATATTGAGAAAGATATTAAAGAATGTAATTTCGAGAATTAGGCGGGTACTCTTGTATTTGAATTATCTCTATTTGAATTAACTCTTGAAACAATTCATTTTTGGTTGAAATGGGATATTCTGATGGAAGATAGGGTTAGCGGAACACAGAAAAAGTTTGAAATATATAATAGATGTAAAATGTAACTAAAGTTTACGTTCCACTACATTTTTACGAAAAATATTTATTAAGAGAGCAATGTGTACAAATACAACTAAGATGGCCGAGAATTTTCTCTATTCTTCTTCCCGACATTGACAATTAAATTTTCTTATTTGCTCTTAATAATATCAATACTAAATGAAATACGGAAAATTTGCTTAGATTAAAAAGCATTCAGTAAATGTATACTTTAAAATTTGAACAAAACCAAAGTTACTTTTGTCCCAAACTTATAAATTCATGTATTAAAACTGGTACAAGTTTCCCTTAATTTGCTTTGTAGTGAGATTTGGAATAAAATAAATCAATAATTTTATTATATATCTCTGACTTTACTCATAAGAAACATTTATGACGTCTTACTTCTTAAGACAGAAGCCTTGATTAATTAAGGGGTTGAGAGTCTTCGTTGTGAGAGCTGAGGCATTAAGTGAAGAGGTTCTGCAAGAAAAACCTACCCCTATTGTGCTTGTGATTTACCCAATAGAACATTAAATAGACATTCTCCTTTTGTGATATAATTTGAAGAAAATAATTATTTATGCATGCAAAATATATTATAATTGGTTTTGTGGATAATAGAAGAAACACACGGGCGTAGAAGCAGTATGAGAAAGACGGAGTCGCCAAGATCTGCAAACGACTGTACAGGTATTTTAAAATCCATTGTACCTAGAAGAGGTTATTAGTTCACTAGTGACCAGTGAAGTGCTAACATGATAGACACAATAGAGGTGAAGAATGAGGAGATAGTCAAGTTCGTTACAGGTTCCTAACATTACGTACCCCACCATTCCTTGGATCGAATAAATTGTGGTAGGAAATTAAAGAAAATCAGAAGGCCAGAAAGTGTAACGAGCTAATACAATAGAGGGGAAGAATGAGGTGATTGGCAGGTTCGTTACAGGTTCCTAACATTACGTACCCCATCATTCCGTGGATCGAATAAATTGTGGTAGGAAATTAAAGAAAATCAGAAGGCCAGAAAGTGTAACGAGCTAATACAATAGAGGGAAGAATGAGGAGATCGACAGGCCCATTAGTCCACGGAATTTGTGACCCAAAATTTGGAAATTATTAAGTGACAGAAATTTTCAATGTTTAAAATTGATGTGTAAAGAATATCTTATTTCGTGAATAAATATCGTAATTTTGATTCTTTGTTAGTAAAATTAAATTTATATTCGAAAATACTACGTTAGTCATAATGTAATTCTGGCTATAATATTACGTAACTTTGATTCCATTTACTTTAATGTGCTCTTGCTGGCTATGAAATTTTTGGCATAACAATATTTATTGCATATTGTAGCTCAAAAGGTATCAAGTGATTTAAATTAAATTTGTATAGCTCGTCCCGGTTGTGCAATGGAAGCATACCGGCCCGGAAAGCAGGAGATCCAGGTTCTAGTCCTGGCTGGGACAGATAGATTTTTTATTCTATTCCCTCTCATTAATTGATTAACATAGTGGATTCTTCACACACTATATAATTGCATACATTTTTTTCCTCTAATAACTGTTTTGAGAGTGGTGTCATTGGTCACCTTCTCTCCTCAAGCAATTGACATTGAATGTCATTTTTGTGATCAAAGTACAAAATGTTTTTATTTAACAAAATGAAATAAATAAATTAAAGTTTAATAAAATATAAAAAAAAACTGTACTTCTTTTAAAAGTGAATTAATTAGCCTATCATTATAGAGAAAATCATATTCTGTCGTTCTAAAAACGATATTTAATTAGCGACCAGGCACAGCCGTAAAGAGCTCTTAAAGACATGTTGGGCTATTTGAAAGGAAACTCATTTAAATTTCCATCAGTTTCAAGGTAGAAAGAAGTAGGTAGGAGCTTAAGCCTGTTTGCGAAAATGGCTTCTATCGATCTTGGCAATTTAGTGGTTTGAAAATCTAATTTGAGGGAAAGACGCTAAAAATGAGACCAGAAGTGGGTGCTTACCACAGATTTCTCTTTTGAAGATAAATAATTGAAAATGTCTTATCAAGAATTTAAAAAAAAAAAAAAAAAAAAAACCATTAAATTAAATCTTCTTTAACTTTTTTTAATCTTAAACTATTAGGAAGAATTTATATATATATTATCAAGTTTAAATTTTTTTTTAAATTAAGATTTATTTTTCCACATTCTGTCATTTCTTTTTCTACATTCTGCCAAGTTATTTTTTGTCATTTTATGGCGCAATAACATCAGATATATTTATCAAGCATTGGCATAAATTAAAATACAACTTAATTATTACTGTAACATTAAGTGTGTAAAAATTAGTTGTCTGATGATTAAAAATCATTTTAAAGGAATGGATTTTTAAACAGAGCAGTGTAAATAGAAATTAAAGTGAGAATTATAATAAAATATACAAGATAACTGAAGCACCGATAAGTTTTTAGAGTTAAACTCAGCTTCTTGGAAGGAAGAACTGACAAGTTGAAAAGTTTTATTCTTCAAGTAGTGTTTTCAGAATTCTTCAAGTAAACTTAGTCTTTTTAGAACTTTTACTTATTATTCTAGTCATAAAGAATTGTTCCATGAATATCACTAAGAGAAAGCACAGATTGCTTTTATTTCTTACTTTCCATATTCATCACTCCATAATATTAAAACACAACAGAATCCAGGTTACAATTAATGATGCATACACCACTTAAATTATCTAAATTGATGATTGAACAAAAACTATTATGTCTGATTAAAATATGCAATTAGTTTAAAATTATAATTAAAATATAGACTGAATTAATTAAGTAATTTTTTAACAAGGAATGAAAAGTTCTTTAAATTTGAAAAATATTGCAAAATCACATAATAATTCTATTTTTGATGACTTCGAAAGGTTTATGTAAAACTTAAAAGAGTGTATACTTTTTTGCCAATTATCAATATATTTAAAAAAAAAACTGCTATAATATAAATATGCTGAAACGCTTTAAAGAAGTGTACTCAATAATGGTCTCAAATAACGTGATTTTCTCCAATTCTACCTTCTAGACACTAGTAGTGGTAGTCAAATAAAATATGTACATATATCTATGTGTGTTTGTGGGTGTTGTTGTCTAAACTGTAGCTGTACAAGCCACAGTTTTGAGCTTTCCCTAATGAATTCCACATTTAGCTTTGGTTTATATACGAAAGAGTTCTTATTGTACAAAATCGTTGGTATATAATCCAATGAGTTATTTTAACAACCTTAAATAATATAACCCTAATAATTTTTGTAAGTGTAGGCAATGACATGCCACAAAGAGTTCAGATACAAATACATCAGCTGCTGTATCAGAGGAATTCCCTCAGTTTCCATAGCGCCTATGTTTTATAAAACATGAAATTCATCTAAAACATAAAGTTACTGCATGATTTTCCCTTCCCTGTTTCTTGATCCAATGTTATTGGATCCTATCAAACTTTTGAAAAAATAAAATAAGAGGAATGCCATAAACTTTATATTAGGAAACGAATGTTCCTCATTTTTGAGTTTTTTTTTTTTTTTTTCTAGTTCTAAATTACCGATAAGTGGTAAAATATCAGATAGAATCACAACACTCCCAATTAAATCCAATTATCTTTGTAATAAAACATTCAAATAACTAGAAAAGTTATTTCCAAAAATACCATTGAAAATTAGAGAAAACAAAAGAATCCTTAAAGCAGCGAAGAAGCATTAAAATTTCTGCAACATAGGCATGAGATGCTCCGTAAATAAAGGATATTTATGTAACTTTACAAACGGAAAAAATTGAACATCATATTCAAAGTACTGAGGTTATTAAGTACTAATGTTGTTGATAGTAATTGCGTTCATACGTATTAATGGTAATTTAGTTGATTATCCTGAATTTAAAAAAGAATTATTGATCATAGTTGTTTCAAAATGAAACTTCCCTGGAAGGCTTCCGCGAGTCAAAATCTAACTTCTTATAAACTATAGAATTTATTTATAAATATTAATTTAGTTGTGGTTTATTATCCCACGTAAATTTTAAACAATTAATGCGAGGGAATAGAATAAAAAATCTCAGTCCCAGCCCGAAAAGCAGGAGATCCAGGTTCGAGTCCAGGCTGGAACAGATAGATTTTTTATTCTATTCCCTGGCATTAATTGTTTATAGTATTTGCTGTATTCAGCAGCTTTCGATCCTACCAACTAGAGAAACTCGAGAGGGTATTTCATGTACTTCTAGGATAATCTTGCTTCTTTAGTGCCAAGATTTCGACAACTATATTAAAAATTGTTTTTGAATACACATACATTTATATTTTTTTATATATGCTTTTTACAAATATAAATTTTTCTGACAGACCAAAATACTCGGTATTTTCCTTCTTTGGTCGCCTAAGGGAGATAGACCGACGCGAGAGGAACATGATAAGTAATTAATGCGTTTGGGAAATATTTGTATTATAATTATCATCGACCAAGAATAAAAATGAAGCCTCTTCTAGTTTGCTGAGCTGGTTAGGGAAAGCCAAGAGCAGCTGGTCTGACGTGGATGCATCTCACTCTGTGAGATAACTTCCCGACGACTGTTGGAGTAACAAACTCCTAAATAAGCAGGGAAATTCTCAACAACTTTATACCTATTTCAAGCTAGCTTTACTGCCACGAACTTCATGACAAATAATTATATTTCTCGTTTAACAAATTCTATCTCAGATGGTCTTAATTTTATAAAATAATTCAGCAGTAAATATTGAGGAGGCACTACATCCCATCAGTTGAGTACATGAACCCCAGTATTTGAAGAATAAAGATAAACTGAAGCGCTTATGCCACTATATAATTTAAGGCCTTAAGCTGAGAATAGAAAATACTGCATACAATACGTTTCCAATTGTTTGCTTTCAGTTATGTAAGGCATTGGCGTATTCTTCATTGTCTTTTGTATACACGTGTTATTGTTATGTTTTAAAATGTTATTTCGTTTAGAGCACGAAGATTGATTTCTGTTCTAATTGTACTTGTTTATATTCCATAATTAGAACTTTCTCTTAGTTATTTATTACAACTACTAATTTAGATTCATTTGTAAAACTTTTTGTTATAACATGTTTTGTGGTCATAGTGTGGCCAACTCCATTTGTTTTGGGGAAAATCCCCGCAGGCAATTATACCATATCTATCTATCTAACAGTAAATTCCCTCTTGGGTAGAAAAGTGAAAAGCTGTGACAATAAATACCACGGGAATGTTGAACCAACAGCCCATACAGAACATTATACAGCTAACAATATATTACAAGACTTTCAAAAATTGTTGCCAGGCAGGTGTATTAAGCCCATATTAAGGAACATTCAAAATAATTTTTTCAACATGAATATTTTAACTTTGAGATATAAATCATTAATGAGAGGGAATAGAATAAAAAGCTCTATCTGTGCCAGCCAGGACTCGAACCTGGATCTCCTGCTTTCTGGGCCGGTATGCTACCACTTGCACCACCGGGACGAGCTAGATAACTTATTAAATTTCGAACACACTAGCGAGAGCCTAAACAATTAATCGTTAGTTAATTAACAATTAATCTCATTAATTGTATAAAATTTACGTGGGATAATAAACGACAACTAAATTAATATTTATTTGAGATATAAAGTTTCCTTCTCCCCCCCCCCAGTTCTAACCCAGCTTCACGGCGCCCTATTGGCAGTGTAGACTGCGGTGGTACTGTGACATGCCAGCCTAATGTCTAGCAGACTCAGTTATCTAATTACTGCATCAACATGGCTTCCTCTGTGTCTCTCCTCCATTAGAACTCCATGCACTTCATAGATATTATATATATTATAGAAAGTATGAACTTCAATGCATGCGAGTCACAGTTTATTGCCCAGTGCGGAACTCGAATACTCAGTACCTAATTAATTAAATATTAGTTTCAAAGTGATATTGAAGATATCTTCCTATCTCGAAGATCGAAAAAAAAAATACATGTAAAACTCATTTTATATATGTAAAACTTATTTCCTAGCTCTAGCTTCAAAATAAGGTCCTGCCGGCTTCATGTTTACAGACAGTTCGAAAACTCACTATTGTGTCATTAATTGGATAACTGATCAGGATACATTTTTGGTGAGGGAAGCAGTACGGGGTAACCATGTCTTGGTGTCCTTGCCTTACGGTTAGCGATGGAGGGTTTGACCTCCATTGTATTTGTATCTAGCACACTAGTGGGTCTGCTTCTTTCATGCATATCCTCGATCTTAGGATTAGCCCTAGTTCCTATTACTTAAAAGCTAGTTTTCTAATATATTCATCAAAAGCTTTTAAAAATGTAAAATATATTACTATTAGATGATTTTAGTTAGGGTTCGGCCAAGGTAGATCCACAAAAAAATACAAATTTAAAAAAAGTGTATTTCTAAAAAGATTATCTGCCAACGTTTCGGCTAACATTGTAAGCCATCTTCAGGGCTGCCTATCATGAAGACGAGAGAGGACGTCCTCATGGAGATGTGAACTTAGGTACAGGACGTCCTTTCTCGTCTTCACGATAGCCCTGGAAAAAAATACAAATTTAAAAAAAGTGTATTTTTTTAAAAGATTATCTGCCAATGTTTCGGCTTACATTGTAAGCCATCTTCAGGGCTATCGTGAAGACAAGAGAGGACGTCCTCATAGAGATGTGAACTAAGGGACAGGACGTCCTCTCACGTCTTCACGATAGCTCTGAAGAAGATTAGCCGAAACGTTGGCAGATAATCTTTTAAAAAATACACTTTTTTAAATTTGTATTTTTTTTTTTTTTTTTCCACCTTGNACTTTTCTTTTGATATAGATTACTATCTAGTTATTATAATTATAGCTATATTATACCAAGGGTTATAAAAATAAATGGGTATAAAAAAAAACCGCTAAGTTCTCATGAATGGTTACATTTAATTCTATAGATAATTGAAGGTTTCTATTTTTCCATTGACTTCCAGGTTATATTTTAGCCAAATGGTCTACCATGATGGAAATGCTATTAAAAACATGCCTTTCTATCAACCATATATTTCCACACCCTTTCCAAGAATCCTTAGGAATATTTGAAGCCGAAGCAGACGCTCTACCATTAATAACACTAGACTTAATAGCATAGATTACACTTGAGAACACAACGAATATTTTTGGGGCCATTGCTGAGCTTAAAGATAACTCTCCTAATTTTCAAATAAAAAGATGATTGTTTATTCAGTTAAAAACAGTTTAAGGTAAATATTGATTTTACTTGAAACTCTTTCACTGCTCTCAGAAAGGATTATTCAGGTGAACAAACAGCAAGGGGAAAGTTCGCTTGATAATCACGAACGATTGTGATTTTACAGAAATTCATCCTAATACTTTTTTTTTTTTTTTTAAATGTGGCTGCAAACGTTTTTGGCCCTTTATAATTTACATTCTGTTCAATCTTAATTAGTTAGAACATTTAATTTATCAATTATGAAAACCAATTTTAATTTTAGGAAGAAACCGTATCTGAGCCTTTAGAAATATTTAAATTAACTGAGTAAATACCTTAAATCACAGAAAAAGCACTATAATCACAGAAAGATGCTAAAATAGGTACTAATAATATCGGAATGACCAATGAGAATTAGAATTATTAGAATGATAAAAACCTTTGTTTCAGTCATCTTGAAGTATCTAAAGAAAGTATTTACTATTAATCAAGTCCCTGAAAAATTAAGTAATCATCTACTAGCATCCTTCTAATAAAGTTAGAGGATTATTTAAATCAAATGTTCATTGTGTAAATTTTTAGATAAAATCATTATGAAACGTATGAGGTAAATGACGTTGGTCGGTGATTCAAACTGAGAATTTGAACGTAATAAAACCGATTTGTGAATCGAAAGTTTTTTTTGCTTGTCTTTGACGGATTAGTTAGCCCGACGTTACTGGAAATCACAATATGGGAAAGTGGAAGGTCGGGTGATGAAATACTGAAATGTATGTGAAAAATATTACTGTAAGTAGAAGAAATACAGACTTTGTCTATTTTGTGTTAACTGGGGTTTGTTCCAAGTGTATGTGAATGGACTCGGCTAAAAGTTTATTGTTGTTGCAAAAGCATATATATAGTTGGGGGAAGGTTACAATTAGGCCTTTGATTAGGTTTTCGGATAAAGTGGGAATTTAGGCAAGAGAACGGAATATGGGAATATCACGGGGAGGGGGGTTGGAGTGAAGAAGTAGAATGGGAATCTCAAAATGTTTTGGGGTCTGCGTACCATGTGTCACGGGAAGCCGTCGATTCTGAGGCTGTCAGTTTTATGTTTGATATTTAGTAGTGGAGAACAATGTCTGACAGGTTAGGGATCTGAAAATCAGCAACTTTAATTTTCGAGGATACGGATGTGAGGAGATAAAACAAAGGAGGCGTCCTAACAGTAAACCTACCGTTTAGTGTGTACCAGTCTTCAATCATGGAGCCGTCTTGGTTTCTGATGTGGAGTATGTCAATAAATACGAGTCGGTTATTAGATTTCAGTTCTATTGTAAATTTTAAGCGGGGGTTAAATGAATTAATTCCCAGATTTTAGGAACTTAATCTGAGTAGATTATCAATAACAGGTCATCCACATATTTTATTAAGAAAAACATGTCATTCTGGAAAGAAGGGAGAACTGAGTCCAGTAGGTAATTCTTTGCGATGTTGTGGGACAAGTAAATTTCTCAAAGCAAGTACAGAGATTTGTTTGTATAATTTGTTCTGAAATAGAAGATAACCATAATTGCTATAGGGTGAGAGCTTAAGTAAGTAATAGTCTAGAGACAAAGTTGTATGAGGTTCAATTATGTGCCAGTCATTTTTGACTACAGTAAGGGCTTTGTCAATGGGCACGTCAGTGAAAAGTTCGTAACGTCTAGTGGCTTCAGAATAAAATTAGTTGGACTTTTTTTTAGGAAAAGGGAGCTTTTTTTTTTATATTATAAGACTTCTAATAGCTGAGTGCTTAGAAGAAAGGAAGTAGGAATTTATAAGGTTTAGAAGAGAGGGAATTCATATTGGATATGATAGGACTAATTAAAGGATGGTTGAGTTCGTGTATTTTGGGGAGTCCATAACGTCCAGAGGCTTGGAATTGCAAGATGTGAAGCTTTTGTAGACTGTATTTCTTCTACTTACAGTATATTTTTCACATACATTTCAGTATTTCATCACCCGAACTTCCACTTTCCCATATTGACATTTCCAGTAACGTCGGGCCACCTAATCCCTCAAAGTCACCTTCCAGCCCTTTCCTCTGAAAACCCCTACTCCTATCAGAATTTTCCCCTCATCGACCATCTAACCCCCCCCCCCCCC
>KZ808176.1:0-13972 GCA_000696205.2 Oncopeltus fasciatus | reverse complement strand
ATCAATTTTGTACTTAAAATATTCTAAAAGAAACATAACAATATTGTTTTTTGTACTTTCACTTTTCACGTATAGTATAACTACTCTTTAAGATTAAGTGCTGTATATCTCAAAAACCAGAGCTAATAAAAATTTTTCAATGTTATTTTCGTTTTCATCACCCCAAAATTAGTAGAAATAGACTAATTTAGTGTAGGAAACATTCAAAAAATATTTTTTTGTTGTGCAGTGTTATCAATAACAGGTCATCCACATATTTTATTAAGAAAAACATGTCATTCTGGAAAGAAGGAAGAACTGAGTCCAGTAGGTAATTCTGTGCGATGTTGTGGGACAAGTAAATTTCCCAAAGCAAGTACAGAGATTTGTTTGTATAATTTGTTCTGAAATAGAAGATAACCATAATTGCAATAGGGTGAGAGCTTAAGTAAGTAATAGTCTAGAGACAAAGTAGTATGAGGTTCAATTATGTGCCAGTCATTTTTGACTACAGTAAGGGCTTTAAAATATGACTGTTAGCCGAGTCCATTCACATACACTTGAAACAAACCCCTGTTAACACAAAATAGACAAAGACTGTATTTCTTCTACTTACAGTAATATTTTTCCCATACATTTCAGTATTTCATCACCCGACCTTCCACTTTCCCATATTGACATTTCCAGTAACGTCGGGCCACCTAATCCCTCAAAGTCACCTTCCAGCCCTTTCCTCTGAAAACCCCTGCTCCTGTCAGAATTTTCCCCTCACCGACCATCTACCTCCCCCCCTCCCCACAAAGTTCCTTCCCTAAATTTCTTATAAAATACTTCTCAGACATGATTTTGATACTGGAGGAGAGACTCTCCCTTCATTACCCCCATTAGAATGAGCACTTTCAAAATGTCTATAACGTATGTGGTCCTTATTCTTATATTTGTCCATATATATTATCCTTATTCTTATATAAGTATTTAGTTTAATTATCCATATATTTATATTTTTGATTACACACACTCTTGTTATTTTATTGATTCCTTTTATTTTATAGTATTATTCAGATTTGTTTTTATATTCTTTTTGTATGCCCTTTTTGTAAGTCAGCCCTGAAGATGGCATGAATTTTAGTCTGAAACGTAGGCAATTACCAAAACATTTTTTGTTCAGAAATTAGTTTTAATTTATTCAAATCCTAAGACCGAATCCCCGACTAATCCTTCCACAAACCTTGTAATACTATGGACGGTAAATATAAAAATTTCTTGTAAACTTTGAAAGTAATTTTTTTTTAAAGAAAAAATAAGCGTATTTAACAAAGNTGTCATATTACATTATGGTAATTCTTTATTATAATATTGTCAATTATTACTGTATTCTCATGACATTGTATTTCTACAGCCCTGAAGATGGCTTACAATGTAAGCCGAAAAATTGGCAGATAATCTTTTTAAAAAATACACTTTTTTTAAATTTGAATTTTTTTTTTTTGGATCTACCTTGACCGAACCCCAACTAAAATCATCTAATATATCTACGGTCAAAAAACTCTCCATTTGAGTATAAGACAATGTCCTACTTAACGACTTGAAAGCATTAGTAAAGACACAAGTGTTAAACTTTTGGGAGAGAAAGTGGAGTTTCATCAGAGATAATAAGTTAAGAGAGATTTAACCTTCGCCTGAATCTGGACCTCTTCTATGCCTAATGACAGAAAGCGAGTTAGGAAAGTTATTTTTACGAGGCTAAGAAAAGGCCAAGGATATCTGATATCAAAAGCCCCTCCATCTATCTGTGCGACATGTTACCTCTCCCCTACATATCTTCACTGAGGGTGCAAAATACAAACATTTAAGGGGAAAATATAATTTAAGATAAATATTTGACGAGATTTTTAGGGAAAACCCTCAAAATATTGACCATGTAGTTAATTTATTATAAGAAAGCAAATTATGGAGGCTAATTTGAATACAATAGTTTCTTTTTCAGTAGGGTTTTATTTTATTTTTCTTTACTTATTCATTTTACTACTTCTAAGGAAAATGCACAATTATATCATTCTTATTTTTTTATCATTCTGATCTAGCTAAAAGTGAGTATAAAAGTATACGCCACCAGTGTCATATTACAACGGAAACCAACTGTCGGGCACGCCCATGATATGCTCACTGAGCTGTGGGCGGACATAGACTTCTTGGTAGATCTGACTGCTTTGAGATGCCACTTCTACCTTCAGGAAATGCTACCCTCATCGAAGCTATACCACTACTAACTCCTCTATGATAAGGCCTCGGATACCTCCACCGCACCTCATGGTATTCTGCTTTCCTACCTTCGCTTTCTTAATTATAATTTAATGTTAGTAAGTTTAATAAGCATAATGGGACAAAATAAAAAACATAGATTTACGAGTTGTCAGGAAGCTAGTTCGCATACTGAGTCATGTCAGCTACCAATAATATCATAAGCACGAATAAAATATTTTAAATCAGAATAAGTTAATTAGTTTATTCAAATCATGTTAGCATACCCGCCTGTTAAGTGGGAGTCCAGGGTACAATTACCGGTTGAAGTTGCAAGATTTTTTTTGGATCTCTATACGATTCAAATAAATTAATTTCTTCTTCTTATAAATATTGGTCTTGTGTTATTTTATTCCACATAAATTTTAACAATTTTTAGTGAAAGGGAACAGAATAAAAAATAAAAAATCTAACTGTCCCAGCCAGGATTCGAACCTGGATCTCCTCTAATTTACAAATTATGCTACCGAGACAAGTCTGATAAGTTATTAAATTCCCCGCACTAGTGTCGAGAGGCAGACGAATATATCGTCTTATGCTCGGAGGAGCTGACATTGTCAAGCTGTTTAAATGACTCTCGTTATTAACTTTTAAATTTTAATTTTGAAAATTTTGTATTGTAATATTTTATCCCATGTAAATTTTAACAATTTTTAGTCAAGGGAACAGAATAAGGTTAGACTCTCGACACGAGTGCGGGGAATTTAATAACTTATCAGACTTGTCTCGGTAGCATAAATCGCCATTTTGTTTTCTTTCTCTCCTTTGTGCAGTTCTCCCGCCTCCTTCTCAACTTCTTTTTACTCAATAAATATTGAAACAATATTTAGAATATAAACTAATATCATTATATTATTAAGCTCAACAAATAGAATAAAGTGCNGACATGTTACCTCCCCCCTACAAATCTTCACTGAGGGTGGAAAATACAAACATTTAAGTGAAAAATATAATTTAAGATAAATATTTGACGAGATTTTTAGGGACAACCTCGAGAAGAGAACTCGACTCTGCGCACAGCCAGGCTCTTGGCAAACTTGCTCAGGGCGAAGACATCAACTATTATATATATGGTCAGCCATAAAGGAAGGGACACTATGCAAGGCGAGGGAACTCGACTCTGCGCACAGCCAAACTCTTGGCAAACTTGCTCAGGGTGAAGACAACAACTATTATACATATGGTCAGCGATAAAGGAAGGGACACTATGCAAGGCGAGAGAACTCGACTCTGCGCACAGCCTGGCTCTTGGCAAACTTGCTCAGGGCGAAGACATCTACCGTCAGGATTCCTGCACGAGCAGCAACAAGTTTGTTTTTGAAGGAGGGACAGATGGCAGAAATCGCCATTTTGTTTTCTCCCTCTCCTTTGTGCAGTTCTCCCGCCTCCTTCTCAACTTCTTTTTACTCAATTGAAACAATATTTAGAATATAAACTAATATCATTATATTATTAAGCTCAACAAATAGAATAAAATGCAAAAGAGTATATTCAACTATACAATTTACTTATGTTTTTTACAATTTTCACCTTTGGTATTGAATAAATTGAATTCAAGATGTCAGCAAATTTGCACGATTCGGACTACAGGGGCCGATAACCATGCAATCTTCAAATATTAATAAAAAAAATATTATTAATCATCGTTTTCGGGACCGAGTGTCACTTTAATTACAGTAATTCTCACTAGGAAGCTCTGACCTTCCATCAATAGAGCCTGCGGAGGTGAATCTACTGGTGCTTATTCTGGTGCCACAGAATGAATCTGACTGGAAACCAATCACAAATAAAGATTCGTGACCAATAAAACAATTTGTAGTTATTTTGAAACTGAGAGACACCCGATTATACAATTATTAAAGCAGTTGTCTTTTGACAAGTTATCAAAAATCTTAGTATTTATATTAATGTTAATGTTTCATTCCAGATTTCATATTCGACTCCAATGTCGAAATCAAAATTAATTCTCAAAAAAATTAAGGGAACACATCTATCATGTCAGTCATTTTTTAGTATGATATACTTATCCAGTATATTCATTGGTAGACGGATTACTATAATAATAGTATAGGTAAGACTGTCAATGATGGCAGTAGAGGTAATCCGGTTACTTCAAAATATGCTAGTAGCATAACATAGTGGATTTCCCAGAATGAGTTGAAGAAGAAGGTTGAGAAGAAGATCGAATGAATTCATTGAGCAAGCGGTAGAGGATTACGAAAGTAGCTTTAAAAAAAAAGATTTAAAAAAAAGAGGAAAAAACATAAGAACTAGTAGGGAGCGGAAAGTGGGACGCGCGGAGCCTGCATGATCGATTTCTAGCAAAACGTCATCTGGGACTCTGGGCAGCAAAACGTCATCTGGGACTCTGGGCAGCAAAACGTCATCTGGGACTCTGGGCAGCAAAACGTCATCTGGGACTCTGGGCAGCAAAACGTCATCTGGGACTCTGGGCAGCAAAACGTCATCTGGGACTCTGGGCAGCAAAACGTCATCTGGGACTCTGGGCAGCAAAACGTCATCTGGGACTCTGGGCAGCAAAACGTCATCTGGGACTCTGGGCAGCAAAACGTCATCTGGGACTCTGGGCAGCAAAACGTCATCTGGGACTCTGGGCAGCAAAACGTCATCTGGGACTCTGGGCAGCAAAACGTCATCTGGGACTCTGGGCAGCAAAACGTCATCTGGGACTCTGGGCAGCAAAACGTCATCTGGGACTCTGGGCAGCAAAACGTCATCTGGGACTCTGGGCAGCAAAACGTCATCTGGGACTCTGGGCAGCAAAACGTCATCTGGGACTCTGGGCAGCAAAACGTCATCTGGGACTCTGGGCAGCAAAACGTCATCTGGGACTCTGGGCAGCAAAACGTCATCTGGGACTCTGGGCAGCAAAACGTCATCTGGGACTCTGGGCAGCAAAAGTCGTCTCTAACAGACCAAAGAATATGTTTTAACTCCTCTTTCGATTTAACTCTTGAGTGAATACAAATATTCACTTGTATCGCAAATTTGTATTTTACGTTTTATAAAATTATTTATTTTTCTAAAGGAATTTCGCGTATCGCTTTTAAATGTAGAGAGAAGGACTGAATTCGTCATTGAACGCTAAATTATTTTGGTTATGTAAAATAAACAGGTTATAAGAAAAGTAAAACTTCCTGTCGGCGATTTATATGATTACTAGAGGCTGATTAAACCTGCCAGTTTTGTACGAATCCTTGGGCTTAGTGCTGTTGTTTGTGTTTGTTTTTTTTAAAGGCAATAAACTACTTAGGTCACCACTGCTCAAAAAATGAAAACACCAGTGAACCAGGGAAGGCACCATCCACAACGTCCGAGAATTACATCTCGTGGGATTAATATCGTACTATATTTTATAAGAAGCTTTTTTCTGAGTTTTTGATGGTAATAAATTAAAGAAAAGAAAAGACATATATATAATTAAATAGAAAGTAGGAGTATGGAAAAAAGGAATTAAATTCCCTTTTTCCATCAAAAATGGGGGAGTATAAGGCCTATGATGTTAAAAACATCATAGGCCGTATACTCCCCACCGCTGTTACCAGCGAGATCAGTGGGACCAGCACAATAACTGCCAAGACAAGTGAGCTCTCTCAGTATCAGCGAGCCCCTCACCTCTGCCAGAGAACTCAACCCAAGGACTACAACTGAAGCAAAGGTTAAGTCGTCCAATACGTTAAAATGTGTAAAAGAGACAACAAAAGAAGCTAAATATTCTGGAATTTGGAACACTAAAACTGCAAAAGATGACATTATTTCAGCTGTGAAAGCTAGCCTGAAAAATAAATGGCGATATGAATAGAATGGTCATGGATTTATGGGACAAATTACTGGAAATAAAGAGTGATGTAAATAAATGGAAAAGTTCCGTGAGAAAAAGAAGAAATAATCTTGTACAGAAGTCATTGACTCACAGATTCCCCATAGCAAAAGATAACACTGGGGAACAATTTGAAACTCAATTTATGTTAGATTTTTAAGTTGTTTTCTATACAATTAGGCATGCTGGTTTCAAAACTGTTTTTAGTTTTCTTCTATCACGTCACGTTCGGTTTCTATGTGCGTGAGGCGCATGCTGGTCTAGACCTGCCTTTTTAGTTACGTCTGTTATACTGTGGTGAAACGTTGTGTGTCGGTAATTAGTATTTAGTATTTCATTACGGAAGTGTACAGAACTACATAGTGTGTTTGAACTGAAACGTTTCCTTATGGCTACCTCTGCTCCTACATGTCGAAAGTGCGAAAACAGCCCCGATCTGTTTTGTAATGCATGTGGCAGTTTTACCATTCCCGGTCAAAGGACAATCATCAGTACATTTGTCAGACAAGCACATTTTGCCTGAAACTTGTTGATCAAGATAAAGCATGGGCACCTCATAAAGTGTGTAAACAGTGTGTTGAGGGTTTACGAATGTGGACCAAGGGAACACGTACTAAGCTTCCATTTGGTATACCTATGATTTGGCGCGAGCTCAAATATCATTCAAGTGATTGTTACATTTGTGTAGTGTAAACATCGGGATATAATAAGAAAAACTACTGTAAAATAGAGTATCCCAGTTTACCGTCAGCTATACGACCAGTATCGTATTCAGCCGAAGTCTCCGTGCCAGTTTTCAAATAATTTCTCACTTTGGAAGAAGGGAAATACAGATATGGCAATAAAAATCTTTGTTAAAGACCTTCTTGGAAATACACGAGCACTGAATTACTCCGAAATTGTTCAGCAACTCTTGGAAAGCTTCCAAAAACTAAGTTGCAAATGAGCATTAAATTGAATTTTTTACACAGTCGCCTTGCTAATTTCCCGGACAATCTTGGTGCAGTGAGTGATGAGCAGGGTGAGTGTTTCCATCAAGAATTGAGGGTCATGGAAGTATTAAGGTAGATGGGATGTACATGTGATGGCTGACTATTGTTGGAGCATCAAGCGCGAATGTACACAAACTAAACACTCCAGAAAAAGCTACAAACGCAAATTTTTATCTTAATTTTTAAGTACTGTTCATTAATTAAACAATTTTATATGTATGAACTCGATTTAGCTTACATTGTAATCTATATATTTGGTACGTTTTTACTTTATGTTATTTTAAATGCATGATTTTATGCCTGTAGTTTAAAAAGTTGACGTGATAGACAAAATCTGAGGTTATTCTCAAATTCGGACGCCAAGTATTAGTGAAAAACAGTGTCAAATCTAACTCAACAAAAATCTGTTCCCCAGTGTAACCCTTCAATTTTTAGTACCTGCGGAATTAGACTGCCTGTGAAACACGAATTACAGAGTATCTATCTTATCGGGATAGCTTTCCCTAACTATATTAAATTTATTTTTGGTGATAAATAAAAATTTATTAAAAATATTTTTGATATTTTGGATAACAACAAAATTTCGTGGAAAATAAAAATTTTCAATTTGGAGATTTTAAATTGACCGTCAAACATTGACGTCAATCCCCAACCAATCCTTACACCTTCTATCATTATATCTTATCCCATTAGACTTTATTATATAATTTCAAATTAGAAAACATAGTTATAGCAATGTGATGTTTTAATTAAAATAAGTATTTTCACCATTTAAACCTTTAATTAAAATTAAAATTTGCAATAATTTTTATTTTTGGTACTAGATGTACTGAATATCGTAATAATTTCTACAGCAGCAAACAGTGTTCGGTGCCCTGGACGCCATAAGTCGCCCCAGGGCGAAATATAAATTTAGTTAAGTTAGGCAAGATGATAACTCTAAAAATATTTCCATTATTAAACCTCACCAACAGTAAAATATGCTTTCTATGTAAGTAATCCCTTCAAATACTGAGATATTTTATTTATTTTATAAATAGTACTTTGTGTTATGGCAATATTACTCTTTCTACAGGAATTCAAAGTTGAATAAAATAAGAGTATTAAGATGGTAAATAACCCAACGTAATTAAATCCCCCTCCAACCCCCAAGAAAAATAGATTTGAGGATAAAATGGGACTCCGAATTTCAAAATAAATTAACTAAATGCTATTTTTGTTCTTCTTTTTGAAAATCTTTAAATGAATTTTTATTTCAGAAATTTAATGAAGGAAAGGGATAGTTACAAAGAATATTTATTATCAAAATAAATAATCGTCGGTATCTTTGATATTTATAGTTGTTATGAAATAAATTATACAACAAAAAATGCCTAACGTAGTTTTTCTTTTCATAATTTATACTTTGCAAATTTCCTAAAAATCGCAAATAAGTATGATATATAATAATTAATTACGATAGCTGAGCGCCACATACTCCTCACCTTTTCTATCCAGATTAGCCTAACGCCAACCAAAGGGACATTGAATTAATGTTCCTCTACGTTTTTAAGGTCGTTTTCTCTGACAAGGCTACTAGAGATTACAGTTTAATTACGTTTTGCTGAAGTGGGCGTAATAATTAGTTAAGTACGATTAATAATCAACCCAGATTATCTATTGATAAAAGACAGATAGGGGCGTAATACCCATGATGTTGATCGCCCTATAACCTAATCCTAATCCTAAAAGACAGATAAGTGTGGCTACTACATGACAAGCTAAGTTCATATACAAATATTCATCGACTACAATAATAAGGAATACGCTTAGTTAACGCAGCTCCGGCGTGACTTTTTCATGTGTAAGGAATTAGCTTCTTCATTTTTTATATATAGTGAGAAATTATATATTTTTATAAATAGACATCTCAGGAATCACATCCGGAGGAATAATTAAGGAGAAAGTAAAGGGTTTTATTTTTCAAGATGTAAAGTAATTCTTGGGAAAACAGATAAAAAAACAAAAATGAATTGTAATAACATTTAGTAACTAGTTTGAATTTTTTTTTTCATATCTTTAGAAATCTTTAGAATTGTGTATAAAAGAAAGAGAAAATTTTTTTTTTTTTTTTTCCAAATAAGCGCTCAACGACTTGGTTATCAGCGCCTATGATTCTTAATATTAATTCCTCGGAAGGCGAAACAATAAAGACNAAAAGAAAAAAAGAGGGTATTTTGCTAATTTAGATAAAGTAAAACTTTATAGGTAGGTGCAAGGTAAAAGGTTTGTTGCTGGAAATTAGTAATTCACCTCAAACATTTTAAATTTTACAAAGCGAAATAACATTGTGCTTTGAACTGGAAATTTTTTCGTAAATGAGATATTAAGTAAAATAAAAGATGAGTAGTGTGCAAGTTGTGAAAATAATATATAGTATTAAATATAGTTAATATATAGAACGAGGGACTAAAGCCGTAATTTGGATATTTGAAAAGGAGTTACTGCCGGAAAGGTGATATGTTGATTTTCAGTGTTACGATTTATGATTTTAGGAACATAATCCTGCTCACAGATTTGAATGTGTTCGATTTACGACAGTAGTCTCGAAATGGACAATAAAAAGTAAAGTGAAAAATGCGGTGATTAGAGGGTAGTTGAACTAACTGTCTTGTAGTTCAGGAGTTGAGTGATATAAGGCTCTGTGAACTAAATTCTGTGGAGGTCCGGTGTGTCCGAGTGTCATGAAACTGGAGGCAAACTGATTCATTTCTAATCTTCTTGAGCTCAATTTTAAATTTTTTAAGGGAATATCAATATTTAGAAAATCTAGAGATGTGTTATTTTATTTTTTATATAAAGTATTTTTAACATTTTCCATATTAGGTATTGTTAACCACATACTGTAAGGTTATTTCGTCCTAATTATAAAGTTACTGCAGAAAATCTGTCTTGATGAGTTGTAGAAGAAGCAACATAATGAATATTCTATTGAGAATACACAAAAAAGTCAGGACAGCAGATTCAATATTCCTTACCTGCATCGAAATAGTGAGTTGTTTGAGTCAGAGCAAATTATGTATGTATATTTCTTCCAATATGAAACTATTTTGGAGTCTACTTTTATTACCTAGAGTTAGGTATTTTCTATTTTATCTATTTTGTTTTTTGTCTTCCAAATAATTTAATTTGTTTACTGCACTTCCAGTCAACATTAATTTGATTATTTCAAAGTATTTTGGGTTCTAATACAAGATGATTAATAAATACATTATGCTTCACTATATCTTGTGGTATTATTTTACTATTTGTACAGTAAAACTGATCTAAAATATTTGTGCAGCAGCTTCATAACTAGTAAAACAGAGCAGTTTAGAGGATTTTCGGATTTGACTATTTTTGGCTGAATATTTGTTTACAGTTACTTCTGCATTGTATATATAATGCACTCTCAAAGCAAAATGAAGTTCTTCCTGAATTCCTTTGGAGTGTGGCATGAAGGGCCCCTAGCAGGCTAGGACTTCCGATCTTGAGTCGACACACATGCTTCCCTAACTGTATATGTAGTAGTGACGTACGTACGAGTACCAGCGTCGACACAACAGACAAATGAATGGTCTTCATTCACCATCTGGGAGGAACGATCGCGAATAACATCCGCCCGTTTCATTATCCATTACGTTAAAAATACCTCCTCCACTGATTTTATTATATGAAATGTACTGAATGGTTTATTGATGTTGTTTAAAATTCATTGATTTTTTTTTCTCTCGCTAAAGAGCAATAAATGCTTTTTATGAAGGAGTTTTAAATTTAGAGGGCGTATATTAAAAGGAAAGTAAATGGACTACGTTTGTTTCATCAATACAGCAATTTAATTGGAAAATTTCCAATAATAAAAGAATGGCGAAAGGGCTTCAATGAGTAGTGAAATAAAATATTATCTATTTTTTCAAAAATACTATAAGTAGTGCACGTGTTAAATATAAATATTTAATTTAGATAAATTCAAATCATATAATTAAAATTGATTGATAATATATTCTTCAAATAGAATGCGTTCTTTTGATTAAAATGTAATATGTAGAAAATATAACAATCGTATACAAAAAATGAATATGAATGATTACAAAAATTTGAATGATTACAGAAATTTTTCGAAATTTCATTTGCCCTTCAAAAGTTTTGTTAAAAAATACCTCATGTATATTCTATTAAATTAAGAAAATAAGAGTGGCCATGATAGATTTAGGATAAATACCACATGTACGAACCAACATTTATGTAAATTACACTGAACAACAAAGTTTTTGTTTCGGGGTTGAAATTAGCTGATTTTAATGTATTTCCACGTGTTAAAACCGAAAATGACCATAAAAATTATATATTAGCTCTTGTTTTCAAGACATAGTATCATTCTATTATATATATATTGAGTTTTCAACAAATGAAATATTTCATCACCAACAGTTGGTACACATGTTTGTTTACATAACACCCCTCTCATCAGCTGTTTAAGTAGTAAACATAACCTTTGCGAGTTTGTCAATTGTACGCACGTGGTTGCTATTGAAATTATCGTGTGAAGTTGATTTTTAAATTAATTTAAGTGCTGATCTGAAATGCCTCGAAAGTGTGTGAATTCTGTCGATAGCTTTTGCTATATATGTGGTGAAATAACATTTAAGGCTCAGAAACGTAAAATGTCACCTATCATTAAGACTGCCTATGAACATTATTTTGGTGTAAAAGTTGGGGACCAAGATAAATCATGGGCTCCTCATATATGTTGTAATTCTTGTTCCGTCATATTGCGAGAGTGGCTGAAAAATAACAAGCGGGCAATGGCTTTTGCAGTACCTATGGTTTGGCGTGAGCACGACAGACGACTGTTATTTCTGCTTAACTCCTCCCATTAAGCAAGGTTTATCTATGAAGAAAAGAGGAACGGTGAAATACCCTAATCTCCCATCTGCTCTTCGGCCTGTACCACACTCAGACAATTTGCCAGTCCCTTCTCCACCCAAAAACTATGAAATTTTAGAGGAAAGTGATGAAGTCTGTTTACAAGAAGCAACCCATCCTTCTACATCATATGACCCTGATTTTGATGTAAGCGATAGGTCTAGTGATCAGCAAATAATTAGTCAAGCAGAGTTGAGTGACCTTATAAGAGATCTTGGCTTGTCTAAGGAAAAGGCTGAGCTGTTAGGGTCAAGACTACAACAGTGGAATCTTCTAAAACATGATGTGAAAATATCTCAGTACAGACAGCTCAGTACAGGATGCTCCAGAAGTGTTTTATAAAAGACAAGCTAAACGACAGCGATCTTACAATACATCGGATTGACTTAATTGAAATTTGGTGGTTCAAACCTCTTTTATTTGTCAAAACACTAAGAATAATGTTTTTTTTAATCAATTTTGTACTTAAAATATTCTAAAAGAAACATAACAATATTGTTTTTTGTACTTTCACTTTTCACGTATAGTATAACTACTCTTTAAGATTAAGTGCTGTATATCTCATAAACCAGAGCTAATAAAAATTTTTCAATGTTATTTTCGTTTTTATCACCCCAAAATTAGTAGAAATAGACTAATTTAGTGTAGGAAACATTCAAAAAATATTTTTTTGTTGTGCAGTGTTATTAATTACTATTAATGAAATTATTATAAGATTAATGCGTCCTGCATTCATAATCTAGATATTAAAATTTCCAAATAATTTAGTTTAAATTATTTTCCTGGTTTAAATAGGTTTTATTTTCCTACTTATCCGAATTTGCTCTAAATGAAACAAACCTGCCTTTTTGTATTTAAAAGTGGCATACTCATGAACTAATTGTTCAAATGGAGAGTTTTTTGATCGTAGGTATTATTATTAGATGATTTTCTTTGGAGTTCGGTCAAGGTAGATCCAAAAAAAAAATACAAATTTAAAAAAAAAAATTTTTTTTTTTTTTTTTTTAAATTATCTGCCGACATTTCGGCTTACATTGTTAGCCATCTTCAGGGCTGTAGAAATACAATGTCATAAGAATACAATAATAATTGACAATATTATAATATATAATTGCCATAATGTAATGTGATATCAATAGTATGAATGTAGAAAGATATGTAAGAGAATTTAAAACATGCAGACAACAACTTATTAGAATGTTGAAAATGTTTAAATAAGTTGAAGAAATTTGTTCTATGTCCGTTTTGTCGTTAACTGGATAGTGTTGTAAGTTAATGTGAATGGTTTCATATAAAATACGTTTGTGTTCATGGGGTTCAGTGGAAAGAATAGTTATGTTCTCGAAGTCAAATGTGTGTTTTTCATGAACATTTCATGTTTGGTGAGGGCAGTTTTTATTAGTTTATTCTTTATGTCATTTTTATGATAATTAATTCTATGGGAAATTGGGTTTTTTGTTTGTCCAGTGTAAGACCCCTGGCAATTAGGTGGGGAACAACGAATTTTGTAGACGACATTAGTTCTGTTAAGAAAGGGGATGAATTGGATCTACCTTGACCAAACCCCAACAAAAATCATCTAATAATATCAACTAATTGTTGTTTCTTTTCCGTTAAATAAAATTTAGAGTTCAGGAACTCCCCTTCCCTACTGGTAACTCAATTCCGTTGAGTAAATCCTAAAATATTTTTTGACTCTAAACAAAGCTATCTTGAGTTTCATTGCTCTAAACAAAACATTTTGCATACCGTATCGAAAAAAAAAAGTATCACACGCTCTTAATCTTTTTGGGGAATTCCTCACTCTTCATAGCTTTTTTTTTTTGTCTAACGAAGTCAGCCTTTTTTCTTATATTTAAAAGCAAGTTTCACAATTACATTAGTTCTTCCTGAATTCCTTTGGAGTGTGGCATGA
>KZ808175.1:235134-261089 GCA_000696205.2 Oncopeltus fasciatus | reverse complement strand
AAAATTTATTAAGGAAAAAATTTTGTTATACAAAAAACTAATAATAAGAAATTAATGGTCTTCATTATAATCAATTTCACAAATTAATAAGAACTGGGCTTTACCTAAAACCAAATAAACATATTTTAAATCAGGAGAAAAAAAAAAAATGTGTGCTCCCATCAAACATATTTCTGAGGTCTAAACTGCTGATAAAATTTATATCAAGCTCTAACATCAGGCATAATCTAGAAGTTTAGCCAGTCATTAAAGACCTAATTTATTAAATTCAGTTTAAAGAAACAACAGATATTGTTAAAATGGTAGGACAATAAATTGAGTCGCAAATTTTTTTTATAAATTTTTTTTTTTTTTTAAATGGAGAGCCCGATTTGGTTTGCATTGAAGACTTAAACAATTTAAACATAAGGGAATATAAAAATCAGATTAGTAAAAATCAGAAAGGTAAAAATTGTTTTGAAGAGATGACAAAGGCTTCAAGTCCTAAAATATCATTTTAAAACTTTTCTGAGCAGCAATCAAGTGATTTCTTGTATGGTAATTTTCCCCACTATTACCAAACTTCTAGTGTAATATAAAATATTATATAATGCACATTTGAATCAGATATATAAAACACATTTGAAAACTAACAGAGAGATGGAATAATACCTGTTGGATCATATTCAGTTTTATATATGCCCTGAAATGTTTAAAAACATTCTATTATCAATGCTCACAACCATAATCAAAACACCTGGCATACACAGCTCTGTGGATGGTAGGAATTGGTATGTATCTCAGCAATTGTTATTCAATTGCTTAAATTCGTAAGTAGTTCTGAGATGAAGGTTTACACTTAGTCAAATGAAGAGATACCCTGAATCAATAAATTGATGTCTTAGTAAATTAAAAAAGATAATTTTATATTCTTTACCGCTGTGAATCATTAAGAGGCTTCAGGGGGAATATTAACCCTATCAACTTGTAAGGACAGTGGTACTTCTCTCAGCATTGAGGTACAGGTAGAATCTCAAGATTGATATACTAAAGATTAGAAAATTTTCACTGTAGAGTTAATGCGTTCTTTAGCTATTTAGTGAGACAGGCCAAAATTTTTAGCTTAAATACTCAAACAAATGCTGAAATCAACCAAAACATTATTAGTTCTTACTGATATTTTAGACCAATCTTTTTACGTGCATGTATGTATGATTTCATATATATATATTATTCATTTTTATATTTATATTCAAATAAAGAGTTTTTGACCCAAGAGATTATTAGTAAATTTTTATTTGTTGGGGTTCGGCCAAGGTAAATCCAAAAAATACAATTTAAAAAATATTTATTTATTGTAAGCCACATATTTTATACATTGTAAGCCATCTCATAAGAAAAATTTAATTATTTACATTATTATTACATAGAATAGCCATAACTGAAAATAATTTTATCAAAAGTGGGGATAAAAAATAAATAAAAAAACATAACAATATGTAGAAAAATTAACCACACCTACCTATCATGCAGGCGAGGGGAACGTCGTGTCCCTTAGATCACATTTTCATGACTGAAGGCAAGGTTTGAAAATTGTGAGAAATTTTTTTTTTTTTTAGATGGACAACGTGGGTGGTGGAAAGGGGGGGAGCGGGTAAGAGGAGGTAAGTACAAAGGGAGAGCGGCCTGCTTCAAAAGGGGCAATACAAAGAAGAAAAGTAGGACATTATTACGGATATGTAACTTTTGGAACTAGGAGAAGTGTTTGACAGGTTTATTTTAAAGGAGGGCTAATGGTTAGAAAAACATTTAATGATAATATCTACGGTCCAAAAAAACTGGCCATTTGAACATATAACACAACTTGTGGTGTTTCTACGATGTTCAGCTCTCACCAGACTGCAAACACGCAACATGGCCTCCCAGATCTCACCTGCAGACACACCACCACTAAAAGACGGCAACAAAACCACTTCATCACCTACACTTACAGTTGATATTACCAGCTAGGAAAACACAAACACATCATCAAAGGTAGATGGTTTCTTTCGTTACTTTAAAAGCAAATACCCCTCACTTAGTAAACCCTTTAATAAAATCATCTTATTAAATAATTGTTAGCCACTAACAAGCAACAATTAATATTTTTGTTAAAAGGCAGGTCACAAAGTGGCTTCCCCAAATTCATTACCAACATTTTTAAAAATATCACAACACCATTACATAATGAAGTATTCAACCTAAAATATAATTTTCAAAAATCCATCTTTAATCTCCACGTCGCTGGAAAAAAACCTAAATTAAATTAGTAAAATTAATGATTTTAAATGGAGAGTTTTTTTTACCGTAAATATCATTATTAGATGCTTTTAGTTGGGGTTCGGTTAAGGTAGATCCAAAAAAATACAAATTAAAAAAAAAAAGTGTATTTTTTAAAAGATTATCTGCCAACGTTTCGGCTTAAATTGTAAGCCATATTCAGGGCTGCCTATCATGAAGACGAGGGAGGACGCCATGGAAATGTGAACTTAGGAACGTGATCTCCGGATCACTCTCATTCTCTGACTTTGAAAACATTACCATTCTTTCTACTGAACCCTATGACACAAACGCCTTTTATCTGAAACCGTTCACATAAGGTGAAAACCATTCACAGGAAAACCATTAGCCCTCCTTCAAAATAAACCTGTCAAACATTACTCCTTGTTCCTTAAAGCTTCTCATCCGCAATAATGATCTACCTTTTTTCAGACAAACTTTGCGCCATACGAACGAGAGCCGAATAATAATGTTTAAAGGAAACTCACCAAAATTAGAATTCATTAAATATATAAAAATTTTAGCGGAATTTTTCATTGAAGAAAAGGAAAAACTAAATATTCCAATTCTAACTCAGTGGTAAACAATTAATACAATTTATTCCCTATCATTTTTATTAAATTATATTATATTGATCCTTCTTGTTACTTCTGCATTTTTCTTAAGATAAGCTAATAAGAAAAAAAAAACACTTACTTTCCTAAAGTAGAAATGGCGTTGGTAATTTCAGTTTTGATATGTTCAGGGTAAGCAGTGTTGCTGAGGGCTACTGTGATTGCACTCACCAACTGGCTGAGTACTGCCTGGGAGGGGATGTTATTCGGCTCAAGATTTAGAGTCAGAGTTATCCCAGAAAGTCCAGTGCTATCAGTCAATCCAGCCCCTGGATCAGAAAAGAAACAATATCTATAAATCAATAATAACAGGCGGGAGTCAATGCAAAGAGGGATAAATTATTTATCTCAGAATGTACATAGTCGAAGTTAAGGCTTCGGTTTCTTTGCATTTATGAGACAAAAACATCATAGAATAAAGATGTGAACTCAGAATTTAGTTATTGAGGCCATCGAAGGCAGGCAGGTTGTGGGATAGTTTGGGGTGAAAATTCTGACGAATGAAGTTATTCATACAAGAAATGCAAAGGGAGCCAGAAAAAAGAACTTACTACGTCAGCCGGAACTCCAACCGGGGTCTCCTGCTTTCCAGCCAAGTATGCTGACTACTACACATGTTATATAGTGGTCAGCATACTTGCCCGGAAAGTAGGAGACCCGGGTTCGAGTCTCGGCTGACGTAGTACGATTTTTTTTCTTGCTCCCTTTGCATTTCTTGTATAACATTTTACGTAGTATTACATACCACGACTAATATCATTATTTAAAAAAGAAATATATATATTTATTTTCTTCCAGCTTTTAATCGGACAACATTTATACTACATATTTGAGGCTTCGTTTTAATTCATTGCTANATAGTGCAGTGAACATACAAAAAGAAAAAATAATGAGTAAAATTTTTGGGGATTTCTCGCCCTTCTTCAGTGATACGTCTCTCTTCACTCCTCACTAACGAAGGGTGAGAAATCCCCTAAAATTTTACTGATTGTGATTTTTTCTTTTTGTGTGTTCAGTTCACTCTTTACCCCACTGTTCTGGGGAGATAACAATTTATCTTTAATCTTAATTATTATAGACTCGTAACCCATAAAATTTTGGTGTCAGGTGTGAAGTTGTCACTTTTGTGGATTATGATTTTGTACTATAAAATGTCTCTTGGGTTAAAGGATCGAAAAGTAGCATATTTAAAAAGAGAGTTAGAGAAGCGCTATCTGGATATTTCTTCTGGGTGGAAACCAGTACTACGCGCAATAACGCCTGCGTTAAGCTATAGTAGACGCGGCTGAAGATCCTGAAACGATTTAAAAATATATATATAAAATACTAAATTCATCTGCTACTTTATCAGAAAATTCAGCTACGTAAGAAAATAAATAAGTTGTCTTAGGAAATAAATTATCAGAGATTTCAGTTACTTTAGAAAATAAGTCTACTAGGTTAGAAAATAATTTTGTTGAAAATTATATTGACCTAGAAAATAAATTATCAGAGAATTGACTTACTTTAGAAAATAATTTTACTGTTTTAGAAAATAAGTATGGAGGAGAAGGATGTTGCAACTGCGTTCAGTTTGGACATTGTAAGAGCAAATGCAAGGCTGTGATGAAGAAAAAGCAAGAGGAAGAGTTGATAGTCTCTATCAACCCATGTCGCAAAAGTCCCCAAAACTACTGTTAGTATTGCGTCACTAGGAAGCCGGTCAAACAGCCTCAACGTGAATAGGAAATTTCTACGATTCCTTCTGGAAGTTGGTGTTACCATGACTGTACTTAAGCCAAATATTACACCACCTGAGATCTCACCAACTATCTGGACCATACGAACGGCTACTGCAGAACCTGCAAATGCCCTGCAAATGAAATTCCCTTAATTTCAATTTAAATCCATTATTTTGGCATTGTTCTTCCCTCCTCCAAATAGACCTTCGAGGGTTCTTCATTGTCTCCAATCCATTTTACCATTTTATAAGTTACTCGTCTCAGTAATAAAATATTCTCACTTTTATTGTAGACATTTTCAAATTAACTTTTCACTTATGAATATTTGCGTTTCATTCACGATATTTATTTTATGGACCGTCTCAAACTAAACGTCCGACGATGGAGAGGAAAGATAAGATGGCAACGCCCTAGTGGAACTAAAACTACTAGCCAGTAAATTCGCCTATAAATTTCTGGGGTATACCGCCACAACCCTTAGAACACCCACCTGTTGGGCGGGTCGGAAATTCGCCTTTGACGCTTCTTTGTCTTAAAACGTCACCAGCGGTGAGGTAGGCATATAGTTTTGGCGGGAAACAATGTGCGCTGTAATTTTCACCATTTGTGTACCAGAACCAGCCTTGCTGTTTATGAATGTCAGAAATTTTCATTCATTTGCGGAGTGATGTCCTAACGATAATAACCAAATAAACCTAGGTCATTTCACCATTATTACCACCTAAAGAGTAATTTTGTAACTTAAAACCATAAGTTTCTGGCCCCATTATAATAACCATTTTTAACCTTACATGTAATCATTTTCGGCTATTTAATTTTTTGGGCTCAGTGTTTATCATAAATTGAACTTCTGTATAATCTCAGAAATTTTCCAAAATATAATTCCCCAAACAATTAATGAGAGGGAATAGAATAAAAAAAAGCTATCTGTCCCATCCAGGAATCGAACCTGGATCTCCTGCTATCCGGGCCGGTGCATTTACCAGTTATGCTACCAGGACGCGCTAGATTCTATTCCCTCTCATTAATTGTTTAAAATTTACGTGGGATAAAATACCACAACCAAATAAAATATTTATAAATCCCCAATTTCGTTATGTATCTCGTTTAGGTTTCAATCATTCTACCCAGCCAACATTTAAACATTATGTAGATCCCTCACCCTTTAAGTTGGGTTTCACAATCGTTAGACAAGGTAGGAGTTCGAAACGTTACTATTTATTGAATGGGGTTGGAAAATTTGCTTTTTAGTCCTTTTTTAGGATTTAAAAAAAGGGGTATTCAGTATATTCATATATATAAAATCTCTTTAAGCTGTTAATTCTAAGGTAAGATTTGTCTTTGGAGAGAAATGAGCCCAGGCAGGACTTACAAGGCAGAGTGGAAGAGGATTGTGGCTGTTGAGACGGGGAAGGTTGTGCGAAAGGCGAGCCTGTCGGGCTGAAGTTCGCTACTGGTCCGCTCATATCGGCGTAGCTTACGTTCATGCAACTCCCGCTCTGAGGGTCCTCTTCGATTTTAGCGAGAATCAAGCTACAGGCTTTCTTGTTGCTTTCTGCTTCCCCTAGAACGTATAAAAACCCATAAATAGAAATAGGAAGGGGGAAAATAAGTCTAGCTCAATTTGATTCATTTTGAGTCAAACTCGTTAAACCGTATTAAATAATTATTCAAATGAGAGTAGATACCGATGACAGTGATGCATCTTTCTTGAAGCGACTGATCTTTTGGCTTCTGTGATATTTGTACATATGCTCCGCTGTCATCTTTAAGCTTCTTGATATAATTTCCGCCTTTTCCTATAATCATTCCAGCAGTACTATTAGGAACTAGAATTTTAATCTGAAAAATCACCAAGAAAGGAAATGAATCATAAGAAAAAATTCTAACAGCCTAAAAGACGAATAAGAAATCTTGAACTACATTCAAAAAAGATTATTAAGAATTCACTTTTTCTTAGTCGTGAAAACTTTTATAGCTCCACTATAGCAACCGATAAATAAATTTCAAAATAAATAATTTAATGCTATGCAAGTAAACTCGTATGTCAGTGTCACACAGGCAGCCAGTTCGTACCGAGTTCTAACACATATACTTACAAAATCGCAGCAGAAAATTGATATCAATAGAAACCGGTCTTATTTATTAAATCTAACAAAAATAAAGTAGTTTTGTAAATATTATTGAAAATGTGAAGAGAAAAAATTATTTATTTATATATATATAATGAAACACTCGCGACTGTGATATAGNACACACACACACACACACACACACACACACACACACACACACACACACACACACACACACACACACACACACACACACACACACACACACACACACACACACACACACACACACACACACACACACACACACACACACACACACACACACACACACACACACACACACACACACACACACACACACACACACACACACACACACACACACACACACACACACACACACACACACACACACACACACACACACACACACACACACACACACACACACACACACACACACACACACACACACACACACACACACACACACACACACACACACACACACACACACACACACACACACACACACACACACACACACACACACACACACACACACACACACACACACACACACACACACACACACACACACACACACACACACACACACACACACACACACACACACACACACACACACACACACACACACACACACACACACACACACACACACACACACACACACACACACACACACACACACACACACACACACACACACACACACACACACACACACACACACACACACACACACACACACACACACACACACACACACACACACACACACACACACACACACACACACACACACACACACACACACACACACACACACACACACACACACACACACACACACACACACACACACACACACACACACACACACACACACACACACACACACACACACACACACACACACACACACACACACACACACACACACACACACACACACACACACACACACACACACACACACACACACACACACACACACACACACACACACACACACACACACACACACACACACACACACACACACACACACACACACACACACACACACACACACACACACACACACACACACACACACACACACACACACACACACACACACACACACACACACACACACACACACACACACACACACACACACACACACACACACACACACACACACACACACACACACACACACACACACACACACACACACACACACACACACACACACACACACACACACACACACACACACACACACACACACACACACACACACACACACACACACACACACACACACACACACACACACACACACACACACACACACACACACACACATACATATAATTTATAATTGATCTAACTAGAGTACAGAATTGAAGGATGCCGAATTGTCGGTAAAAAATTCATTTGGATATTAAACACGACGCTGCGTGTTCGAAACTCTAGGAAAATCATCGCTGAATAATTAAATTCTGGTCGTACCATGGGTGTTTGTAATAGGATGGCAATCATGTAGATAGGCTTCCTCTCCAAAAGTAGTTGAGCCCCAGGCTTAAACTAAATTAAAAAAGTGCACAGGTATCTAATTTTGAGTTAACAAAGCAAACATGGAGATTCTCACTCGAGAACTATGTCACTCCTATTTAAAATCACATTTAAAATTTGTATATCAACAGCTGCCTCGAATTCATTGTAAAGTACAGTTCACTATCACGTACCCATAACTTATTCTATTATATGCAGCCTATGAGATTAAGAGTATTTTGTAAAATTTTCGAAAGAAAAATACAATATTATCATTAGATATAACTAAAAAATTGGGGTTCGCACAAGGTAGATTAAAAAAAATACAAATTAAAAAAAAATGTATTTTTTTTTAAATGAAGGATTATCTGCCAACGTTTTTAATCTACCTCGACCGAACCCCAACTAAAATCATCTTAGTTAAATTTTGAGTTTATTCTGCATATTTTTGCAGAATACACACCACATCTTTGTCTGTTCATTGCAATCTGTAATTTTACAAGTGTAATAGGTTGTATTGTATTTCAGCCCTGATGATGACTTACAATTTAAGTCGAAACGTTGTCAATAACAAAATAACTACCCAATAATTTTGGAGTATTTTACTTTTCTGATCCTGGCCGAAACCCTGACTAATTTATACAGCTTAAATTTAAATTGTAGAAAATATTTAAGGTACATACCTGTTTTTCCCTCTCACTTCCTTTATTTAGCTCATGCTCCACAGAAGTCTTATTAGATAAATCGGGTTTTTCTCTTATCTTAAAGGTTATGAAATCCAAAACTTCCATTATTGAACTAGTATTTCCAGATATAAGGCATACTCTCTCAGAAGTACCTTGAATTTATTAAAATAAACAAAGCCTTATCAAAAGTCATAGGAATTCAGGAAATACATAAATATGAATAAAATATACCTGGATAAAAATCATTTGCTTTGGACATTTTAATTCGAGCATTTGTCTCTCTTTGAAGTTGGGCTATAGTTTCTCCTCCTTTTCCGATTATTGCTCCTGCTGCCACGCTGGGAACGAGTATTTTGAAGTGGTACACTCCATCATTACCTGCAATAATTATTATTATTGTTTATTAACCTTACCTAATCTTAAGTAAGATTCAAGTGTCTGTACGTGACTAAATACATAAATTTATATAATGATAAAAAGCAGTAATAGAATGTAACAATATTTTGTATAATGCTTGCTAGCCAAAGAATGAAGCACCCATTTACAAAATGCGTTTTTAATATAAATAGTGGGCAAGAAAGGGGAGAGGGGGGCAATAGAAGTTTGATAGTAAGAGAAAACTGTTTCCGTCTTATATGACATTGAAAGAATTCAATAGAATGAATTCAATTTTTAATATGTCCTTCAACTTGCTATATTTTTGAGAATGGTAGGAGTAAGTGAAAGGTATGCCAACAGGTTTGAGGGAAAGAATGTGTCATCATATAGTTAATAAATGTCATCTTGCTCTTATTAGACTCTTTTACGATGGCCAGGTTGGTAGTAGGTCTTTAAGTTCAGAAGGGCTTCTTCTGATAAGGTTGTCCATGTTCTTCAACTGGTGGACAATAACAAGTATTTCCTTAGGGGCTAAGCTTGTACCCTCAACTCGGTCCACTGACAGTTACTTCTTATTTATTTGTTAGTTTCTGAGAATGACGAATAAGTAACATCTTTTGGTACATTCTGAATCCTTCTCATATTAAAAAATTGCTGGGAAAAAAATTTTAGTTTTAGTTTGGAAGAGGCTATTTTAGTTTTTTTCTCGGTTGAAAACAATTTAGTTAGCTAAAGGAATTTTGATTGATAATTAANTAATAATATATTTAAAAAATCGCTATTTTTTTCGACCATACCCGTGCTTTTGATTGATCAAAGAAACTTGAGTTTCATGTCTATGCCCCGAACTCTGAAAAAATGACTTTTCGATGAATGCATAAAAATTAATTTAGACCCCAAGATATCAAAGATATATTTTTTGAAACTCCTAAATATTCTGATATGCCATACTCACAACAAATATTTTATTCGCCTGGCATTGGGAATCTCCAAAAATATGAGGAAGTCCCTCATAATATATAAGAAACAAAAAAGATCACTTTAAAGGCACATTTACTTCAAAAAAGAAAATTTTAAAGGCTTTAAACACCCACGGTGATGAATTTCCATGACTTCTCAAACTATGACAAGAAGTCCTATTCCTTGGGGGAACGAAGAATATAAAAAGGCCAACAGTAGAGAATAAAGCCCTGAATAGGTTACTGAATAGGGTCGTTATCCCACGACTGATGATTTAATGGCATTTATAAATGCCAGAGCTACTGGACAACTGAAAAACACTTCAGAGGCAATCGTGGAAAAAAATCTGTAAGTAGTATATCAAAGAACACTACAACACATGAACTCAAATGGAGAAATTATTAGTACTTTTTTTGGGGGTGGTGGGGGGGGGGTCGGTTTAAATTTTATTAATATTTACTTTATTTCTTTATCTAGCTTGAGGTAGATTCAAAAAAATACAATTTAAAAAAATTATATTTTTTATCATCTGCCGTCGTTTCGGCTTACATTGTAAGACATCTTCAGGGCTATCATGAAGGCGTGAGAGGACGTCGTGTCACCTGGATCCCATGATCATGATGATTAATATAAGCCGAAACGTCTGCAGATAATTAAAAAATACACATTTTTTAAATAATATTTTTTGGATCTACCTTGACCGAATCTCAACAGAAACATTTACTTACATCACATGAAGTTCGGAGAAGAATAAAATCTTTAATTGAAAATGTAATTCCCAGCGAAATCCAATTTTAAAAGTGGAAAACTCATATATACTGAACTCTCCTGAAGAAGTAGAAGAGCAATTCGGCGTTCACTTAAAAAAATCTTCAGCATAAAGAACTATGAAGAAGAGTTCGTTTCTACAAAGAAATTAAAAGAGTCTATTCCTCTTAATTTTGTAGAAGAAGGCAGTAATTCATTGCCATATAACCTTATCTTTTTAAGTCTGTTAATAGAAACTCAGCCCCAGGGGAAGTTGACATCACATATCAATAATATATCCTTACCAAAGGCTGTAAAGAACTCACATCTCTCCTTTTAAGGTCTGCTGTGAAATAACCACACATACCTTAACAATGGAAATCTGAAATCTGTTAACTCTTAACCATTCTAAAACCAGGAAAATCCCGGACCTGTTTCTTTATCAAGTTGTCTACAGAAAGTATTTGAATCAATGTTAAACTACAAATGAAATAAATTTCTGGAAATTAATGAACACATTTGTAAATTTTAGACAGGGTACTGAACCCTGTTCACTGATAACTGATAGGGGTACTCTACTCTTGATCAATTAGTAGCAATAGAAAACTAGAGTTCTTGTTAGTTAGAATATATTCAAAACGCTTTTGTTGAACAAAAAGTCCTTTAAGATATATTTTTGATCTTCAAAGTGCTTTCGATAAAGTTTGGAGATATAAAATTCTTGAGCAACTGTTAAGTTAAATTACTTAAGCAACATATATTTTTGGATTGGGATGGGGATCACAAATTTTTCTCCAAGAAAGTGGAATTGTACGAGGAAGCAATCTGAGATGTACACTATTCATAGTAGGTCTAAATACCATCTTGGAAGGTATTACCCACGTTATTTAATCTGTTTTTTTCTCGTGGCACTGCATTACACACGCAGCATTCTCATTAAGAAACACCCAACGCACTACAGAAGACAATTGATGAACTTAATAGAAGAATAGAAAACGTAAGTTTTACTCGATAATGGGTCCATCGTGCATGGCTCAGCTAGAAAATCCCGGCTCAAAAAAGTTGATAGACTCTTAAGTAATGGTTTTCGCATATCCCTCGGAGCGTTCAGTGCAAGCAACTTGGTGTCTATTTATGTTGAGACAAGACGTTAACCCCAAAAGCCAGACGCAACCAAATAACGCTTGCATACATGTCCTCAATATAAACCAAACCTGAACATTTTCTTTGTAAATAATTAAAGAATGAATTATATAAACAGAACCCGTCCCTTCCAACTAAAACTAGGCCACTCAAAATTAGAGGGAATGAATTACTGGCTTCATTAAACGAAAATATTAGTCCAACCCTATAACGAAAACAACCTGAAATATATCCTTGGAAATTGTAAGATGTGAGAGTAGACCTCACCACTGCTAATCATTCTAAAGAGAATACCTACAAAAGAACATATATGAAATTCTGGTTGTAAGCAATGAAAAAGTACAATGGCAGTGAAATAATTTATAAAAATGGTTCGAAAACTGAACGAGAAGCTTCGGAGTTATTTTTTAAGGAAAAAGCTTTTTGGTAACACTCCCGGCTGATAATAGTATGTATAATGTGGATTATTCAACATATTAGAGGCACTAATTGTTTCCAAAAATAATCAAAAGAAGAAATATCTTATCTGTTCTGATTAACGCTGCTCTTTAATTTCTTGAACAAGTATTCAAAAGACCCATAGATTGAAGATATTTTAAACAAAAATTAGCTTTTAAAGGGACGGAAACCATGATCCTTTGGATTTCAGGCCATGCCGGTATTACTGATAATCATAATTAATGAAATGGCCGATTGTATATCTAAGGAAGCTGCTTTAGCGACCTATAATAATGTCCACTTCTGCCATCTTAAAGACGAAAAGGGCAGACTTTAAGAGATTATTTGGAAAAACTGATAGCAAATATAGGGCCACAATACATCAATTTAATTTAATTTAAGGCTAATTGAAGAAGCAATCAATCCATCACTCTGTGACATATCCTTGAAGAGAAGAGAACATGTCGTCTTAACACGTCTAAGGATTGGCCAAAGAGCAATCAAAGACGGACACCACTTGGTGGTCCGAAGAAGACCTTCCTACCACGTTGTGGAAAAGTTCTGACAGAATATCACATTCCATTTGAGTGTAGCCGACTCAAAGCTCTCCTCTGAGAGGATACGAAACTAGCCCGTTAAATTCACTTCTGAAGTACAAAACTGACTCAAATGTACAAAAGAGTTTTGGTATTTTTAAAAGAATGATCCAGCTTTCACAGAAAGGTGGTCAGAAACGGTTGGAAATGTAATATTTAAGGATTAAATATATGATGCTTGGGAATATTCGCTTGGGCTTACACAATTAACCATTATGCCATACTCGATCAAAAGCTTGAGCTGCGCCTAAAAATGAACCAGGAAAATATTTTTTCTTAAGAGAAGAGGAAGTGGATTCAACAACGCGAACCACCTGGTGGAGAGTAGAATGCTAATTTGGGAAGTCAAACTCATGGTTTGGGAGGATATTTAAGGAATTTATGATAGGCATCATTCTTTTTAAAAGAATGTTCTCGATAGTAAGGGAAGGAGGCTGATTGGGCGGTAGGATGTTTCATTATGAACAGGTTTGCTGGGTTTGTTTTTGTTTTACGAGATGACATAGCTCAGATGGAAGGAGGCCTGAGCTTTTGGAACATCGCTCTATCTTTGCGCTTAGCCCATATGAGTTTTATGATAGAATCAGGGAGGGGCTCAGCTGAATTTACAGTGGAGCGGGTGTAGGTTGGTTTCAAGTTTGCCTCCCAAAGACATTGCTAAATTTTAAGTGAGCTACATTAAGGTCACGCCTGAAAAAAAGAAAGAAAAAAAGAAAAAGCATTTACCCCACTCTTATTTTTCTTCCTAGTAGACAAGTTTGTCATAAACCTCAAAATCCTCCCCAACGCATCTCCGATCCCTAGTATAATTTATGGACAGAATGGAAGCTCACATCACTCTTTCATTGAATATGTTAACTACCTTTCTCACCTAAGTCCTTCCTATTTTATTAAATTATTAATAAAATGAATACCCCTACTCAATCTTCCATATCTATGCATCCTTGAAATTACATCAATTACGGAACTGGAACAATTATTTCTTTAAAAATACACTGAAATAGCTTTAATTAATAAAACACACTTGAGACCCAGACGCCACTAACTTAAAAGAGTATAAAATATTGACCATCCAAATGTCTCTGCCCATGCAGATTCAGCTATCTTTATTAGGAGCCTCTTGTCTCCCATTACCTCTGTTTTAACGAAAGCACCACTAGTTTCAAAGCTGCCTCTATGATAGTTAATTTATCGCCTTATCCTTCTGCTGTAGTCTCAGTATATTTATATTCAAATAAAACAAAATACCTTAGAAATAAAAGCAATATTCTAATCACTGGACAATAATTTCATTGCTGGAGGTGACGCAAAACATTATCTCTGGGTAAGCAGATTTATAAACTCACAAGGTATGGCACTACACGATTTAATATGCAGCCAAAATCTTTAATCACTGTCGCAACTTCCATTCAACATACTGACCATCTGATTCAGCAAAAATCTCTGACATTCTCGACTTTTTTGCTGCTTAGCAACGTCATCAAAAGATGTACTTCGATGAACTTTCGTCTACCGGAAGGTAGCCAGGAAGATGCAGTCCCCTGGTGTCGCTACCGGACTGTGGGGTGGCGGGCGGTTGACTGGGTGGGACACTCGGTTGGAATGCTAAGACTGTTGATGTCCCAGACACTTGGTGGACTTTATCGCTTAGGGGAGAGATCATCCATCACCAGAGTGTCTGCTCATTCAGCACATGAAACAGCCAAGCTAGTATCTACTGAAGAGGCAGTCCCCTTGTGTCGCTACCGGACTGTGGGATGACCGGGTGGAGAAGGTGTGGCACTCGGTTGGATTGCTAAGACTGTTGATGTCCCAGACGCTTGGTGGACTTTATCTCTCTGGAACGGCAAGGGGAGAGATCATCCATCACCAGAGTGTCTGCTCATTCAGCACATGAAACAGCCAAGCTAGTATCTACTGAAGAGGCAGTCCCCTTGTGTCGCTACCGGACTGTGGGGTGACCGGGTGGAGAAGGTGTGACACTCGGTTGGACTTCTAAGACTGTTGATGTCCCAGATGCTTGGTGGCCTTTATCGCTCTGGAACGGCAAGGGGAGAGATCATCCATCACCAGAGTGCCTGCTCATTCAGCTAGTATCTACTGAAGATGCAGTCCCCTGGTGTCGCTATCGGACTGTGGGGTGACCGGGTGGAGAAGGTGTGGCACTCGGTTGGATTGCTAAGACTGTTGATGTCCCAGACGCTTGGTGGACTTTATCGCTTAGGGGAGAGAACATCCATCACCAGAGTGTCTGCTCATTCAGCTAGTATCTACTGAAGATGCAGTCCCCTGGTGTCGCTACCGGACTGTGGGGTGGCGGGCGGTTGACTGGGTGGGACACTCGGTTGGAATGCTAAGACTGTTGATGTCCCAGACACTTGGTGGACTTTATCGCTTAGGGGAGAGATCATCCATCACCAGAGTGTCTGCTCATTCAGCACATAAAACAGCCAAGCTAGTATCTACTGAAGAGGCAGTCCCCTGGTATCTCTGTGCCTGGCTTTCCTGCCTCTTTGGTTCCCCCTCCCACTCTCCTCGGCTTTCCCTTGGGGCCTGTGGACGCCACTGTCTCTTCCCGCTTCTTTATAACGTTGGCTTAAATTATTAGTCGTAGTAGGTTGTCACGCTGTTAAATTATTTTTTCTTTTTTTTTCGTATCAACAACACTTAGTTTATTAACACCAGTGGTTTTCATTTTTCATTTCTGCTCATTTCTTGGTAAGGTTAGCAATGTTCTTGCATAATTGGTGTGATAGAAGTCCATATTGCTGGGTCTAAATATACGCTGGGCCATTTGAGTCCATAAATTTATATTTGAGAAATGGGATTAAATTAAACGCAATAAAAATAAAACAATAATAAATTAATATTAATGGTTTACTTATAGGTTCACCTATTGCACCTATTTTGACAGATATAATTATAATTTACTTTATTTAAACTAGATTAACTAATTTGTTTAAGTAACATAAAATGTTAATTTTATAAATAAATAAAAGTTATAGATAAAATAAGTGCATAATAACACCAATTGCAATAATTTTATGTTTAAAGTAATAAGTACTATAAATATATTCTTATTATAATATGCATTAAATTGTATACTCTTTTAATTTTGGTATTTTTTATTGTACTTTTATTTTTTATAATATACTAACATTAGTGAATTTCTACCGCCACAGTCTTAATTTATGATAAATAATTTGATGAAAAATCCAATTCTATGGTGAATATAAATATACAAGTATACGTATAACAAACGAATATATATAAAACATTATCACAAGTAGCTAGTAACATTCCATTCAGTAATGTGACAAATAAAGTTATAAGTGTGTTAATTAAAACTTGGGGCATGTTAATTAAAACATTTTAACAATAACAATTGGAGAGTTTTGAGCTTGGAGACTATTAGTATAGGATTTATTGGGGTTCGGTCAAGGATGTTAAAAAAAATACAATTTTAAAAAAATGTATTTTTATTATCTTCGGACGATTCGGCTCACGTTGTAAGCCACCTTCAGTGCTCTTGAAATACAATGTCGTAAGGAAATACGAAAAAAAAAATCTGATTTACATTACTGTAACAAAGAAAAAAAAATTAAATTACATAAACTTATCGTAACTAAGAGTAATGTGATATAAAATGCGTCGGAAACCAATAACAATAGGTATAGAAAGTTCACCACACCTAGCTATCATTAAGGTGAGAGGAGACGTGTTGTCCTCTGGAACAAATCTGTATGAGTGAGAGATGAGTATTAGAAATAGGAAAAATTAAGATGGACCGGTGAAGGGTGGGGGTTGTGAGGTGGTAGGTACAAAAGGAGAGCGGCCTACATCGAAGGGGACAATACCGGGGAAAATAGGCAGGGATTATTTGGTATAAATACCCATTCCCAGATCTAGGAGACAAGTTAGACAGGTTTGTGTAGGAGGAGGACTAGTGGTTTTTCAGAATGTTGAAAATGTTTGAATAAGTTGAAGAAATGTGTTCTATGTCAGTTCTGTCGTTAACTGGATTGTGTTGTAAGTTTATGTGTACGTTTTCTGATAACAGACGTTCGCGTCACTCAACGATTCTTTGAAAAAAAAAATACTTTTATTTTTCATAGAACTCAATGAACGAAATATATCGCTACATTTCGTAATTATTAAAAAGTGACCACTATTTTTATTTATGTACTTGGAAATTTCAGTAGATCACTTAAAAAAAGAATTTTTTATCAGCGATTACTCCTTTATCAGAATAAAGGACTTCACAGTTTGGGTGTGTTTTTCATTAGGAATGCCAGAACTAACTTCAGAGATTCGCGTGCCGCAGGTAATCAATGAACTTGGTTAGTGTGGAATTGTGATCGACCTGATGAAGTAAGACGATGGAGATATAACCCAAGTCACTTCTGGAAGAATGAATTATACGGATAATTTTCTAATTACCACTAAGACTATTTAAGAATTATTATTAGAATAAAATAACAAGGAATAAAATTTTCGGGCACTGCCCCCTTTGATGCAGGCCGCTCTTTCTTTGTACCTGCCGCCTCATACCCCTACCCTTCCACCACCCACGTTGTTCATCTTAAGTTTTCCTAATTTCCAAACCTTACCTGTCAGTCATGAACATTTGATCCAGGTGACAACATTTCCCCTCTCGCCTTCATGATTGGTAGGTGTGGTGAACTTTTTACACATTTAGTTATTGTTTTTCCCCAACATTTCATATAACATTACTTTTAGTTACTTCAGAAATATTAAATCAAATGCTGTTAGTTTAGTGGAATTTCTTCGACGAAATTGGGCTGCTGTCCCAAGATGTGAAAAATCAAGGGAGTGGATCTTACCTATTACCCCCTTCATCCCTTCCCTTCCTTACGCCACAGCGTATTTATAAGACTTGTCCTTAAGCGCTTCAGTCAATCCTTGCCAGCCTTCCTTCGAACAGTGACAGCTCTTCACGACAGCCCTGACACCAGACTTGTAAGTGCAATTCCCATATCTTACTCTGACTACTCTCTACAGATCTCACTCATTACACTTTTGTTATTTATTCTTTAACTTGATTTAACATAAGACTTAAGATCTTCTCTGGGAAAATACTTTGGATAAGATCCGTAGCAGTTAAATCAAATTAAAGAGAGTTCATCGTAGAGTTAATTTCACTTATTAATTATTATAAATAAAAAAACAATTTTTATTTAAATGTTTCTTTCTTGAACTAACCTCACATATATCCTCTTAAGATTGGGAAGGGCTTTTATCTCTTCACCCTGATGGCAGCTCCTCACACCCCTATCATCAAAAAATAAATGTTCCAAAAAACCTCATTTCCAGAACCCTTAACCTCTCGGACAATATATTCCACGACAGAATAATTAAACACATAATAGACAATCTTAACCATAATGGCTTTCCAAGACACATAATACACAGACTCACCAATAGATTTTATAATTCTCATTCCACTTCCCCCTCCACACCAATTACACCGAGTGACATTCCAATATTCCGGTCCCTACCCTATTTTCCAACTCTATCAGAAAAAAAAATCAATAAATCTCTAATTAATACCTTCCCCAAACTACGCACAGGCTTCTCCAACAACAACAAACTACAAAACGTATACGCTAAACTGAAAGACCCCATCCCTCATATTGACAAATGTAACGTCATTTACAAAATCCCCTGCGCCACTCAAAATTGTACGGAAGCATACATAGGACAAACAAAGAACCCCATAAAAAGACGAATCAGCAACCATCAACATGATATTAAAAATCAAAAACCACCACAGACCTTTCAAAACACTCTACTACGGTCAAACATACTTTGGACTTTGATTCACACTTCTTGCAACTGAACCCAACTTTGAGAAACGACTTTTATTATTATATTAATTATTATTACTTATCGGTTTGATTTTTGTCCGAACCTATATAAAGTTCACTTAAAAATACAACTATTGTGGTTTCTATAACTTTAAATTAAACGCAATCTTAATTGTTAAATCTCATTTGTACACTTACATCCCCAACCTAGCATCCTAAGTGCCTGTTGAGTATGGCACTCCGTTTCAGCTGTAAAGACCCCGTCGGAACCGGAGCCCACATTTCAGTCATCACCGCCGCTATGATAGATCTAATGTAACTTTGCTATTTTATTTTTCGAAGTGTTTTTCAATAGCAAATATAATTTTTTAGAGGGGGGTTGCGATTAGTAACCGAACCTAGGGACTAGCACTGTTGGAGTAGGAACTTCATCCTAATCCATATGCCCGATCCCTGTCGTCGGACTCCAGTCCTTATAACCAGCGATTAAAACGAAGATGGCCTCACAACCTCCTGGACCTTAAACATATTAGGAGTGGGGACAAAGGGCCCCTTCCCCCTACACAGTGATGTTCATTTATTTATTTCATTGTTATCTTTAATTTTTTTAATATTTATTTTACAGTGCACCTTCACATTTAATCTTAGAGCAAAAAATGAAATTAAAGAATGATGTCTTAAACCACCATGCTTCAATTTATTAGCTCACAGAAAAATTAAATGTGATTGGAAATTCTGATTTAAAAAAGAAAATAAATAAGAAAAGTTTTTGATGAATTACAAAAATTTTCATTTCTCACATAGGCTTGACCATTTTATATAAATTTATCTCGGTTTATGTTTAGTTTAATTATTAAATTAAACATACTCACTCAGACTCATTTTAATATATATAATATATAAGCCAAGATTTTTTTTTCTGTATGGCTAATTCAGCGTTCATTTCTAAATTATTTATTGTAAAATACCTTAAAAAATTGAACAAGAAATGAATAATTTTTTCTTTAAAGTGTTTATTATTTTGTAGAAAATGAAAAAGTATATTTTTCTTTTTGAATTAAGTACTACATTTATTCGTACTACTTTTAGCAGCTAATTCCTATTGGAACCAATTTGATATACTTATAGAAATTTATAGTGTGTCAATTATTGAAAAAGTTTGAGATTGTAGTTATAAATTCATTATCTTTTGAAAATTACTGAATACTAAAATTCGCGAAAGCTTCTTATACACTGACTGAAATAGTTTACGTGATTAAAGNTCAGTTGTTTTCTGCAGTTTACAATGTGAACAACCACCCTGGGGAGATTTCTCCACTCAACGCCATTGCCCTGATGATGGCTTACTAGCTAAGCCGAAACGTTGGCATAAATAAAAATATTACTCCAAATTTTGGTGTATATTTTTTTCTTCCTGGCCGAAACCCCGACCATTCTCACATGATAAAAGAGATTACGATAATATTCCTACTTAAGATGGTAATACGGAAGACCTAGAGTACTTCTCAGGAGCAGTGAATTGACCTCAGATCGTTATGAGATTAATATACTCAAATATCAAAGACATGCTAGATAAATAATTAAAGTAGAAAAATGTTTACTAACCAACCTTTAAGTACACTTGACGAATTTTGACCTACCAACTTCAATTCACTTTTTTAAAGGCTCTAGAACAGGGTGTGTGTGTGTGTCGGGAAATATGCGACTTAAAAACAACAAAATGACACAAGACACCAAAGTTATTGTAGCCAACATGGATGCAGGAAAAGAAACTGGTAAACAAGGGATAAAATTGAAGCCAGAAATCACTTTTTTTTTTCTAGATTTCGACAGGTTTTATCTATTTTACCACAAAGAACAATTTCACCTACTTAACAAGCAGCATATTGTGGGGAAAATATTTACACACAACAACAATACATACAACCTTTACACAATAAACAATAGAACCCCAGAAACATGACTTAATTTTTTTAGAGGAAACCCCCAACACCGCCTACATGATTCACAAAACACAGTGGCAATGAGGACTGTATGCAAAAATCCTACCCCCCACATAGAGAAACCAAACTTAACCACTTTTTAGATTCTATTGAGAAGACAGCCTTCAGTACAGAGCAAAGATTACCTTCATAAATTCTTTAGGTTAGTATTAGATGGTTTTTTTTCTTGGGGTTCGGACAAGGTAGATCCAAATCAACTCCTCCCGGATTTCTGGGAGAAACAAATCCGTACACTATTTTTTATAGTATATAAAAACCGGGGATTTAGAAACTTCATAGTGGCCTGTCCGGCCAAATCTGTCCGATTTGTTTTCCCGCTTAATTTTAACTTGTTTTTGTCATTACATGCTCAAATATAGTTTCTGTTCATCATCTGCACCCCTATTGGATGGAAGACCTCATTTTCAGCTAATCCCGGCAGTTCTATGGGTCGCAAATTATTTAATATATATCTAACCATTTGCTTTGCGAAATTCTTGGTGTTATTAAAAAATTGTATTCATTATTTACCAAACCTACAAGGGAAATTTGAAATCTTCAGGACAAAAAAAGGCACACTGTTTACCATTAATATTCAGACTATTATCAGATTTTTAATGGGATTTATTAATAAAGTTAGGCGTTTGTATTTTTTTCAGCTTACAACATAGTAGATTGGCTCCAAAAGAATGGAAAAAAAATGTAACGTAAGAAAAATGATTGGAATCTAAATTGTCCTGCGATTCCCAAAACTTAGCAAGTATAAATATATTAAGGTATTCTGGTTTTTTTAGAACTTATTATTCAAGCTGACTTCGCATTAGAGTACCAGAACACTATTCCGTTTGACTTTTTAGCATCATATAAGTAATCTGATGTCTCTTATTACTATATAGTTATCACCTTTAAAATATGGCTAATCCCTCAAAACCTTATAAATCTATCTTGGTACCTTAAATCCTATACTCCATTAGATTATCCTGATTTAACTTGTATGTTTCTTCCAACACTTCGTAGAGCTCATAATCCTGGCTGATTTTTTAGTACATCATTGACATCAACATACATATAAATTTTAAAGGATCCTTCGGCACTAAGAAATGCAGTTAGATAAGAATCTCAAAAAAATGAACTGAGGCAGCTAATTCCTCAGGACTAATCAGGACTGTCCCTAGCTAATCCCTAAGAAACTAACTCTTCATCTAAAGCATAAGCTGGAATATTGCATTTATTTTTCCTTTAAACATTTAACAAAGGACAACTACTTAGAAAAATTGAAACAGATAAATCAAGATAGATCCACCAGCACCTAATAATGAGGTTAGAGAGAATAAATTCTGAAGCTTAATAATGTAGGCCAATCCTATAGCACACATTATAAAAAGATATACCTTGAGTGATGTCTTATCACCATTGATAGAAACTTACAGAGTCCTAATAGAAGAGTTTTTTCAGACTTATTTCTAAGTAACATACAGTTTGAGCTATGAAACTGCTTCCTCTAAATTTAAGGGAGTCAATCCTAAAAGATCAACTAGAAATTTCTTTTAAAATTTTCATCAAATTTCATCCAGATTCTTTGGAACTTAAAAAACATTTAATCTACCTCTTAGTACTACATATGTTATGCTTTATATGTGAGACAAGATCTAAGTGAATATAGTCCTTTATTTTCAGAGAGAGAAGGAGAAGTAATTCTACTAAATGTCAAATAAATAGTAAGAAATAAACTAGAATAATGAAATTAACATTAAGTCACGTGGTCTCTTGAATTTTTATTATCTAATAAACAACTTAACTATTAAGATTTTTTTAAATGGGTTCAATATAGCTCTGTTCTCCCCATGTAAGTCGTGAGTCATACATGGAATCCAAGGTAACGAACGGAATTTGAATGTGGTAAAGGAATATTGTTAAATTTCACAATTTCAGGGAAGTCTTTCTTTCGCAGATGGAAATTAACTTCAACGCATTTTTTTTCATTGATTTTTATTCTCCATTTGCCACACCATTGATTGCTTTTTTCGAGGTGATCTTGTACGTTTTTAAAAGCAGTTTTAGGATAGAGATGGGAGGTTAGGATAGCTTTGTCGTCCGCAAATAAAGCTAAGAGGGTGCTTGGATGGGTAGGGATATCAGCAGTGTACAGGATAAATAGAATTCGTCCAAGCACACTACCTTGGGAACTCCCGCTTCCACTTGTAGAAATCGGAGTAAGCTAATCCTTTCAGAACCCTAAAGAAACGTTTGGATAAGTAAGACTTAATAAGGATAAGGTAAGTGTTACTAGGAAGTATGGATTTCAGTTTAAACAGAAGACCACTGTGACAGACTCTATCAAATGCTTGAGAAACATCCAAAAAAAGCTCCTGGGCAGTACTCTTTGCGCTCAAGGGAAGAGGAAATGTAGTCTACGACGCGAAACAATTGCTAGACAGTAGAATGCTTACTTCTGAAGCCGAACTGATGATTTGGAAGAATATTGAAGGGTGCAATGGAAAGCATCATTCGTTTTAACAGTGTTTTTTCGAAAACCTTTGAAAGTGTAGGAAGGAGACTTATAGGACGAGGGGTTATGTGCTGATTTTCCAGGTTTGGGAAATAGTATTATATCAGAATATTTCCAGAGGAGAGGGAATTGGGTAGTTCTGAATATGCAATTATAAATGTAGGTCAAGAATACAATTTCCTTCTTGGGAAGGTTACGGAGAATTCGGCCGGTGATTAAATCATATCCGGGGGATTTGCGCTTAAGCAGATGAGATATTATATACTTGTCCTCGGAAGGTGTTACTGCCTTGAGTGACAAGGACATAGGTAATGGCATGTCCAGGAACTCCTCAGTCTCCGCGGCATTGGGCAGATCTAAGGGATCTGTATGAGGAGTAAATGTTTGCTTGAGGTGCTGGGCAAACATTTCGGCCTTGTCTTTGTCAGAAGAGGCCCAGGAACCATCACCTCGACGCAAGGGAGTGGAAGCTTCGTGGCTCTTGAGGATTCTGCGAGTAGCAATCCAAAGGGATTTGTCTCCTGCTAAGAGGGTAGACAGATAGGTATTAAAGGCCTCATTTCGTAAAACACCTAATTTTTGTTTTACGAGTCTGGAAAGATGGTTAAAGTCTTTGCGGTCTGAGGGGTGTCTATAGTTTTTGGAACAATGCTCTTGAGCGGCGTTTTGTTACGATGAGGTTTTTAAGCGAATCTGGGAGTGGTTTTTTGGACTCAGAAGAGTATTTGGTAAATTTTGGTTTGAGATTAGCCATATACATACATTGCTGTATGTTTTTGCTAAAGGAATGTACAGCGTCATCTAGATCATCTGAGTTTCTCAGAGAAATTCCGAGGTCAAGTGACTCTTCTATGAGAGTTATAAACAAGGCCCAGTCGACTGGGCCATTAATGAGGGAGGGTGGTAATTGTTTTGGAATAGGAATCAAGGATAGCGTTAGGAGAACTGGGCTGTGGTCAGAAGAGAGCTCGTTCAAGTTCGAAGCGGAATAATGAAGAGGAGTAAGTTTTCGCATTAGAGTCTCCACCGGCTAGGAAACGGGGACCAAGGTCTTTGAGGAAAGTGGAAAATTCTAGTGTAGTGATTGGCTTATTTGGAAGACAATACACCACTGAAAGTGTGATAGGTTTAGAGGGTGTGGAAATATACACTGATGTTGATTGAAGGGACTCTGTGGAAGTGGAGGGTAGCATATGATGGGTGTAGGATTTCTTGATAAGAAGTGCAGTTCCCCCATGAGCTTGTCCGTCAGGATGGCCAGTCCCATAAGTGTGATGGCCAGCAATTTTTAGGTTTTTTCGTTTAGTTAGTGTTTCTGTCAGTAATACTACGTCTAAGTTTTTGTTATCAAGTACTAGTTTGAGTTCGTCAGTGTGCGTCCGAATGCCGTTAGCGTTTCATAGGAGGATAGTAAAGGAATTCTTGGATTGGGGAATCATGGTGTGGGAGTTGGTAGGGTCATTTTGGTGACCAGGTTAGTCAGTAGGGATATGAGTGGAGAAATGAGGGAGTTAAGTTGTGAGAAGGAGTGAAATAAGGTGCACAGATCATTTGATATGGGCTGAGTAGGGACGTTGGGGGTGGTTTATACACCCTCCTGGGTGGGGGATGCGGTTGTGGTAAAATAATGCTCACATATTGTAGTTCTGAATTGGCGGTGGGAGGAGGGATGAGTGAGATGGTTGGCCGTGATATACGTGTTTGAGGCTGAGGTTGCTGTTGCTGGCGTCTAGTTCGAGATAGCCCTGGGTTGTGGGCCCAGCTGTGTGGGTTTCTCTGTTGGCTTCGTTCTTGGATGACAGATCGATAAGAGACACCTTGCTGGACAATTCTTGATGGTGGGCGCAAGTTTCTGGTTGCAGGTTGCTGCGTTGATACTAGTTGATTGTATACTTTTGGTTTGATCTGCTTGTATACATCGCAGCCCCTGTAGCTAGCAGGATGGTTTTTAGAGCAGTGGGCGCAAGTAGCAGGTTCCTCCGGTCTTTTTTGGCATTTGCTGGTGTGAAACATTTTACACACCGCACCCGGGTTATAGTAGTAACCGGCTTTGGTATGCCCAAATTTTTGGCAATTATGGCACTGGAGTACCTCTTTTTTATCGTTGGGACCCTCAACTTTGATTATTCTTAGGCACAGAGCTGAAATTGAATATATTTCTTGAACGTTGAACGTTTTTTAAAGATCTATGAAAAACAGTGGTAGGGGTGACTTATCTGTTCCTCTTCTAGGGCTTAAAACATTGAAAATGTTTTTCGCCACAAACCCTAAGTCAGTGAGCTCTTCTTTGATGTCATTGACAGTTATTCATAATTTTTTTTTTTTTTAATTATGCACATAAAAGAAAAGTGATAGTAGAAAATGTCTGAAGTGAGTCAGGTTCTTTTTTTTTGTCTAATTATTATAAT
>KZ808175.1:210836-234935 GCA_000696205.2 Oncopeltus fasciatus | reverse complement strand
TTTTTTTTTTTTTTTTTTTTTTTTTTTTTTTTTTTTTTTTTTTTTTTTTTTTTTTATCATTTGACTTACACTGGAAAAGTCATCATAGCTCTAAATTCTGCTCTTCACTTTCTGTCTAAGAAGGTACAGAGATCTCTCCTCAATAATTAAGGCCCTCCTGGAATTCAAAAATGTTCTTTGTCTAATAAAGAAATTGAAGTTGAATTAAAGTAAAGTAGATCACGATTTAGGTCATAAAACTATGCCCAGCGTGTAGAATATTTTAATGCTTCAACAAATACTTAACTGACAGGATTGGAATATAAACATTAAAAAAAAAAAAATGTAATCTTTTAAAGTGTAGGAAATTATTATGAGTGTTTTTTTTATTGACAGTTTATCTTAAAAAAAAAAAAAAAAATCGTTGGTAAACTGTAAATAATTAATTAATGCAAAATAGTGAACAAGAAAATAATTTTTTTTTACCCCCAAGAATAATATGAGGCAACTTAAAATTAAAAGAAAAATTATGACTAATAGTGAATTTAATGTGACACTAGTGGAATCTTCAATCGGTTTGCCTTGAATTTTAGTAATTTGAAAATTACTCTAAGCCATCACTCTTAGATGAGTAGAACTTATTTGGGTCAGATACCATCCTTCTCAAATTGATAAAATAAAAGAAAACAGTAAATATATAGCATAGTTTTCTATTTTTGTGCAGCAATACTCCACCAGTTCTACTAAAATATTTTCTCGGAGTAGCGGCACTGGCCGTTCTCTCCCTCATGTCAATGCCACTCATGGCCATTGAACAACATTGTGAGCAATTACAAAAAGTACAAACCCTAACAAATTCTATACTAAACACTTTTATAGTTAGTAGCTATATAAATTTGATTGAATAGATTCATTAAAAAATAATTACTATTATATTTTAGTAGATATTTACAAATCAAAACTAGCTGACAAATAGGTTTAAGCCATCTAGTTGAAAATCTGTCATTCATGTTTTCATACAAAAATTTATAATATTATAAATTATTTTGAAGTATTACACACTACTAGTGGCCAAATTTGTAAAATAAAGCATGAAGTCACTTAAAAATAGAACAGTTTTATCTTAGGTAATCAAATTTACTCAGCATCAATAAATATTATTTCCACCAAATATTATTAATACAGCCTTACTGGTGCAAGATATTGTAATATGTAATATCTAGAGTTATCTCCTCTGCTGTTTTATAGTAAAACATGAGTTCATCAAATATTATAATAAATAACTACATCTATTTCATTATATTCTAAATTCTTGAAATAATTTTACAAAAATTAAAAAATCAATTAGTACATATGATATTTCAGAACATTGTTAAATAAGGGGTGGAGGGGGATAGTTAGGGCCATTATGATTATTAGAAGTTGTGAATCTACTTGTCTAAACTAAGAAATGGATTTGTCTATTGACTGAAAAAGTGGGTTGCCATTTGAACAGGAGTACTAGTCCAAATGTGGCTATTGAGTAAAAATAAAAATGGTTGAATGAAATTGTTTTGCTGTTTACTGAACAAAAATTAAATGATTGGACAAAAAACAATTATAATTTTTTTTTAAGTCTCCATCTTCATCTAAATACTATTATAAAGTATAAATTTTATGTATGGTACAAGTAACATAATCTGATAAAAGGATATATTTCACTTGTAAACTAATTAGCACAAAATACTTGAAAATCAATTATAATTACTTTAAAATTCTTAAATGGAAGAAAAACAACTAGTTTAAGAGGATTATGTCTTCCAGGAATTACATACTTTACATAATTACATACATAATTATGACATACTTTCCACTTTCATGGAATAAATGGTTTCTCCTCGAGACAAATAATCTGTGACTCATCAGTTATATTTATTGATAAATATATCACAAAAGTTTAAATAAGTCATTAAAACAATTAAAACACACAGCAAATGCAAGCACAGCTAAACAAGTAATTATTTTTCTGCCAAAATACCAAACTTGTTTTTACAAGTTACCACCACAGTCTGATATGAATGACAATTTTCCACTAGATATCTTAAACCATCATCTAGTATGCTTCGATTTAAATATCTACAAATATAGTATGGTAAATATTTTTAATAAATATATTGAACCAAATTTATCTATTACTAACTAAAAAAAGCATTTATAATGTTTGTACTCGTGGATAGATACTTTTTTCTATAATGGGAAAATAAACATGTTCTAACAATGACTTCCACCTGTTTTTCTTCTTTTTTTTTTTTTAAATCAACAAAGTCCTCTGAGAAAAAATGTATTCAAGAAAACCCCACCCAATGGAATATAGCAATCATATTTGCTCAGCACCACTAAATTTTATTGTCACCAACTATTCAAGCATCCTTAGTAGTTCATAAGTACCCAAGTCACTTAGCAAGTCATAATTTAGTTGCATCATAAATATAAAACATGTATTTTGGGTGAATAATAATAATAATATAATCTGTTTTTAATTATTTCTTAATTCAGTAAGAATCAATGAGGATTTTGAAGGTTAACTAAGACCACCAAAAGGGGGGGAAAATTGATACTTAAGAAGGAAAAAGCATTGAATTTGCAGAAGTTGTAGCATACTAATTTAATCAGCTCCATGCCTTCAAAATGAAATTAATCGAACTCAGCTGGGACAAGATAACTGTTTAATGAATAGCACATGCTACAAAGCATACTTAAATGGCATATAATTCTGATAACTTAAATCATTATAAGCCACAAGATAATAAAAAAAACATAAATTATTTACACTCTTCAAACAGGAATAATTTTTTAGGAGCCTAGAATGAACTATCTAAAAAAAATTTTTTTAAATAATAGTTCAAAATATAGTCTACCATTTAATTCTACAAAAATAAAAATTTACATGCAAATAGAAAACTTTCAATACTTTTTTTTTTTTTTGTAGTCACAGTTATGCACTTTAAAGCAAGCAAACCAATTTTATTTATTTTTCAATAAAGCTACANATAAAAATACACTATATACAGGTAAACATATATCATCATTTGCCAATAAAGCACTTTACATTTTTTTTTTTTCTTTAATAAAATAAAATTTTATCAAATTCCTTTATCATAAATTTTAAGAACACTAAAACCACAGTAAGTGCATGAATATTTTATTTTTATTTTTCAACAATAAGACGGGACCCCTCTGTATCTATGTAAAACACATGGAGCTGGAATAACTTGGATTAGTATTTTAAATTTAATTTAATAAGAAATTTAATGATTAACCTCTTCTTCTGAAAAATTATAATAAAAAAGATTTTTTTTATAAATCACGAAATGACTAAATATTTTAAATTTGTCATTATAATTTTCTATTAAAATTTAAATTGATTTGTTACCCATATTAAAATAAAATGTAAATAATATTATGGCAGGTCCTGAAGATGAAGTTCTAGATTATCGCAGATGTCAATGTTGGAGTATCCGTATTCTTATATCTTCACAGAAATATTTATTTTTCACAAAAAGCTTTTAGGCTTTATGTCTCCATCGGGTGCTAGTTAGGGAGTGGCATTAATGTTTTGGAGAAAGGAAAAGTTCTCACTGAGAAAATAGCATCACACTTTCTAAAGTAAATTTGCTTCTCACATGAAAAATAAATATTTACGGTAAGACATTTTGCTGGAAGTAGAAATAATTCATTTCAAGTATAGCCATCTTTCGTTTATTAAAGAAATAAAATAAAGAAGCAGATCTATTTTAAAGCTATANAGACAACAAGGCCTAACCCAGAGGCCAGTGGCTGATCTCTGAGCAAGCACTCACTGCCATTGGAGGATTCAGAGGACCTACCCTCCAAACTCACCCTCCCCAACCCCCAGTGGTCTAGCTCTGACTACCACGATTGGCGAGTGATGTCTAGTCTAGAGACAACAAGGCCTAACCCAGAGGCCAGTGGCTGATCTCTGAGCAAGCACTCACTGCCATTGGAGGATTCAGAGGACCTACCCTCCAAACTCACCCTCCCCAACCCCCAGTGGTCTAGCTCTGACTACCACGATTGGCGAGTGATGTCTAGTCTAGAGACAACAAGGCCTAACCCAGAGGCCAGTGGCTGATCTCTGAGCAAGCACTCACTGCCATTGGAGGATTCAGAGGACCTACCCTCCAAACTCACCCTCCCCAACCCCCAGTGGTCTAGCTCTGACTACCACGATTGGCGAGTGATGTCTAGTCTAGAGACAACAAGGCCTAACCCAGAGGCCAGTGGCTGATCTCTGAGCAAGCACTCACTGCCATTGGAGGATTCAGAGGACCTACCCTCCAAACTCACCCTCCCCAACCCCCAGTGGTCTAGCTCTGACTACCACGATTGGCGAGTGATGTCTAGTCTAGAGACAACAAGGCCTAACCCAGAGGCCAGTGGCTGATCTCTGAGCAAGCACTCACTGCCATTGGAGGATTCAGAGGACCTACCCTCCAAACTCACCCTCCCCAACCCCCAGTGGTCTAGCTCTGACTACCACGATTGGCGAGTGATGTCTAGTCTAGAGACAACAAGGCCTAACCCAGAGGCCAGTGGCTGATCTCTGAGCAAGCACTCACTGCCATTGGAGGATTCAGAGGACCTACCCTCCAAACTCACCCTCCCCAACCCCCAGTGGTCTAGCTCTGAGTTTAAAAATATAAATTAACATGATTTTGTTACCCTAGAGCAGGAGACTCTCCTCCACTATCCCCAATGCCTTGAAGAAGGCCTTTAAATTTAGGCCAAAACGTTGGCAATAATATAAACTTTATTGTTTACAAACTAGTTTTTATTTATTCAGATCCCAAGACCAAACCATTTTATTGTAATTCTGATTTAAATGTACATCAATTGTTTGTAATAGTGACAGATCTAGGCTCTGAAGTCAGAGCCAATGACAACAAAAGTGGCTTTGCTGAGTACAAGAAACTCGGGGGAAAGTATTGAATATTTTTCTTTAATCATTAATAAATTTTAATCTATAAATATTTGAGAAAATTTTGATGTTACACATTGAATGGATGGAATCCAGGGACACTAGCACATGGCTCAAGCCCCAATTTCACTGCCAATTGAATTACTAGAGGTCTTATCCAGCCAGGACCCACTAATCTTGGAGGTGAAGGATCATTAATTAATTAAAATGAGCTGGTAATTAGGAAAATCCATTCAGTAAGACGGTGTTATTACAGACCAGTGGGTATAATAGTTGATCATTCAATTTTCTCAAGTAAGTAGCCCTAGGGTCCAATTTCTGGCTAAAGCTTGATTTTAATTTCTAAAACAATATTATATAGGTTATTTTGTGGTTATCCATATGGAACAAGGTCCTCTTGAACCTCAAGAGATAATTGAATATAAAGATAATTGAAAATAAAATGGTGAAGGGGAAAAGGTCAGGGTTCAGACATTAGGTTTTGAATAAAACCATTTTTAAGTAACTAACAGGTTTTATTTTTAACAAATTTTTAGCCTGATTTTCAGACCTTCTTCAGGGGTAAGTAACATATTTTATAAGTAGTTATATTTAAAGGGACAAAAATATAAGAAGCTGACAGAATTACCACAAAAAAAAGGTGTTAAAAGAACAAGAATTTCATCAATAGTAGGGGNTATAGAGCATAGTACAGTATAGACCCGATTTAACATTCTTCTCATTTCTCCCTACGGTTTGTAAGATATAATTTATTATCATTTTTTTGTTCCTCTTAATGAAACATGGGAAATCTTCAGTTGGAAACATGGGAAATATACGCATGACGCAATCTTTTTCAATAAAAGATGAAAATTCCTTCAGATTTAATAAATATGGATGATACCTGTAGGGTTTTATTTTTTTTTTATTTTTTTTTTATAGTAGTTTTAGATATTCGTCTTTTTTTCTATGTTAATATTTTTTTTTGTTAAATAACTAATTTAAGTTTAATTTATATAATAATCCTCAATATAATTATTGTATTTTGAACTCTTTAAGTAGTGACTTTTTTGTTCAACTTCCCTCATACTTAATTTCATATTACATAAACCTGAAGTAAGGCTAAAGTAAAATCTGTCAGATTGCTGTTTTTATTAAAGTCATATTGAACAAACTCTGACCACATCCTCCAGCTTGATCTCAAGTCAACTAATCAGCACTAGAAAAATATAAATTTACTTCATCAAAAAAAGTGGTAAGAAACTTACTTATAAATCATTGAGTGATTAACCCCTTAGAAAGCAGGAGTTCGGCGATTGCCTGTAGAAAAGGGTGTATGACAACCAAAAAATTCATTTTTTACTCCTAATGATTCGGTATAACTCCACGAATAAAAAGAAGAAAAATGGGCTCTGGTCATTTCTTAACCAGTAGCCCATTGAATAAACGGTAAAAATTTATTTTTTTTTTTAAATCAGAACGAAGTAAACAAGAAAGTTTAGTGTTTTATTTACAAACAAAGAAAATGCTGTGAGGGTTATGTGGAGACACTAGCCGGTGATTTGTAGGGGGTGGGAACCTAACCTGGAGAACAGTTGGATTTCTTTATGTTTTCATCGCCAAGGTCGCTATCCAGCGGTCTTTTCCTTGAGTAAGTGTGCTCAGGGGAGGAGGGCGACCTGACAGATGGTTCCGCAGCCATTTCACTCCCAGCTACTGGCAGCTGAGCACCACTGGGCCGGCCATAGTGATACTCAACTTATTTGCTGGCAACAAGAATGAGGTCAACTCTTTCGAAAGTGACGCCGACAATTGGCGAATGCACAACTTCTCAAAATCATATTTTTATTTTGTAGGGTAAGTCACATTTAAAGGAGTTAGTCTAAAGGTAATAAAATACCCATTGACTGTTTATTTTTACCAGCTAATCAAAAGAAAGCCATTTAATCTAATTCTGTATCAGAACCAATAAGGAACTGTGTTCGTATTATTATCGCCAAATTAAATTTAAAATAAGTTCATAATTTAGTAAGCTATATTGGTCCTCATAAAAGAATAGAATAATTGAAAGAAACGAGCAGACCAACCTATTGACCACTTCGTGAAATCGATTTAGTTTTGCAGTTAAACATTTTTATTGGATTTTCACTCGTTTTATGCTCTCCAACAATGTTCCTTTCTCACACAAGGTGTCAGAGCCTCCCTCGTACACTTGAAAATTTTAGTATTCGCAAGAGCTAAGTATTTCGCCGTGGTAGGTATGATAGTTTGTACTAATTTTAGAGGATCCTGCATGGATTCATCCCCCCTCTCCCAAGACCTCTACTATTTCACTTTTGTTATTATTTATTATAAATGTTTCGAATATGTTTTATTTTCAAATAAATACCGATAACCTTGATATGCTAATTACTCGTAACCTTTTTGTCATGGAGGAGTCTGACAATACAATCAGAAACAATTTCCTCTATGTTATTAACAAGACATTGATGACCAAAATTATTGACGTAGTTAAATTTAATAGGATTAGCAAAGTAATTGAGGAACATTAAGTAGTCTGTCACTACTAAAAATATTGGAGTTGAAAGAAGACAATATCCCACATTGAGAGTAAAGTCAAGTGTGAGTAAAGTTCATTAGTAAAATGACGAACACACTTTTTTGTCACCCGCGTTTCGAAAATATTTAATTTCTAATTTATACACCAAGAATTCTGGCAATATATTCAGTTATATTCAATTTTTCTTTATTTTTCTTTTAGTTTTAATATTGAATATTTGTTATTTATTTACCAAATTCGAACCAGCGAAAACGCCGCCACAATATATATATAATTTTTTTAAATAATCTATTACTTTTTTATTCTCTTTTCACAGTTGTGGCACTGGCCGTTCTCTCCCTCATGTCAATGCCCCCTATTTAATCATGTAGCAGATTTTTGGACAGTTGGGAATCTGCATTAGGCTTAAAATAATATCAAATATCATCCACTCTACCTTACTACTCACCAGGCACTCAGAACAAAATAAGTTGAAAAGACTGGAGTTCTGCTATTGGGGACTCAGTAAACTTGATAAAACAAAACAACAACAAAAGATTTCTTTAATGCCTTTTACTGATGGTCAATGTTTGCAAGTGGTTGCTCATTTTAAGGGCAAACATTTATCATTGGAGCAAAGAAAATCCACACCTATTCTACATGGCCAATATGTGCCTTGGTATTATGCAATTTACAACCATTGTACCATTTTTATTATGACTGAATGGAGTAGCGTTTTAAAATTTTCTAAGAGAGAATTTACAAATTTTAGGAACTAAGAGAAGCATGTAGAGGCAACAGGATGGAGGCCCAGCCTATATTTGTACTGCAGCTAGACAATCATTTCATGCTTTCCAGAAAACAGGTGGATGGCCATGTTTAGTGGCCTCCACATATCCCAGAACTAGCTCTTTTTGGGTAGATCAATAAAAAAATTTAAAAAAAAAATATGTGATTAATAGCCCTGATCAGATGCCACAGCTAGACAGTTCCTGCAAAAGAATTGAATGTGCCGTACCTAGTTTATTGATAAATTATGAAAAGTTTATCAGGGCTTGAGGTGGCATTTCTGAAAAACATGTCTAATTTTTGTCCTATTATCATTATTATTATTTGTAAATATCCTTTCAATTATTAATATGTCCACTAATTGTATCTAGTTATTTGTGTATTATTGCAAATTAATTAGTTTGCATTTCGTGTAATATATATTATATANTATATATATATGATTGCTTTACCCACCATTATTTTATATTCATCACAGAAATATTAACTCTATGGTGTCAGGGATATTTTTACTGAGAAATATTTTTCAAATCATTTATCATATATCTATCAGACCACAATGTATGACACTTGCTCAACAAGTGTATGAAGAGTAACAGTTTTGTCACCAACATCACTCACAATTCAGTGAGTAAAGATAAACGTTCTTCGAATAAATTAAGGTTTTCTATGATAAGTGTGATTGCAGAATTGTGACCAAAAATATTCCATAAGTGAATGCCTACATTTTTGGAAGACCTAATTTTATATAATTTATTTATTTATACTTGCAAACAGCTATAATTGACCATTAATCCTAAACATAATGGCCAAGAGTATAAAATAAAAAAGTTGAGAAATACTCCCTGTGAGAAATTAGAATAGGAAAGACTTATCATAGATAGGTGACATTACCGTACATCCCCTTTTTCTTTCTTTTTTTCCCCACTCCTTTATTATTCATAGTTCTTAAACCAAATGTAGTTTTAGGAAGCATTCACAAACTGTAAACAAGAATATGTTTTCTAATAATCATAACAACATACTCGTAGAATGAAATAAATATGATGTATAAGGATAATATGACAAGTTCACACATTTAATATTCTATTAAATTAAATAACTGCTATATATATNGAAATAATAAAGAAAGCTTTTGAATTTATATATACCTACAGGTTTTCTAAATAGTTAAATTTATAACCAAAATTAATACTATGATTAAAATTTAGAAATAAATTCATTATGTCATGAAATAAAATAAATAACTACTAGGGTATTTATAAGTAGAATCAATACAATAGTCTGTTAGTTGAGTTCCTATATTTAAATTCCTATAATTGATAAGTTTATAACTAGACAAGATTATTAGTTAAAAAAATAAATCATTTAATACTTACATCACAATGACTTTTTCATAGATATGGAGAATCTACAAATGACTTTTCAAGCTTTTATCTGAATTCAACTGAGAAGAAGGATATTTTTTGGGATGCCACCACACAATAACCACAAGCAATTTAACTTAACTATTTTCATTGTTGGCCAATAAAATTATCTAATGTATGGCTTTGGTAATGGCCAGGGCACAATACAAGTTATCTGATATCGTGGTTGGGAGTACACTTTTTTACTGTTATCAATGTTTATTTTCACTCTGAGAATTTATAACTCATAAGCTGGTATTAAATGAATATGTGGTATTCACTATTGTCTTTGGAAAACTATAAGATAAATATTAAAATGTTAATAAAAATATTAAAATTACCCATTTTATTGCTAAAATGTTAAATTGTATAATTCTTAATCAAGAACTTATAGTTGGTTGTAATCAGGGTTACTCAAACAAATTACTGTAAGCATATATTAAGAATAAATATAAGCCCTCACAAAAGACAGTATAATTAGACGAATACTATTTACTATTGCTTCTATGACTTAAAAAATGCAGGAGAAAGACTTCATACTAATGCCTTAGCTTCTCCCCAAAAGCATTCAGTCCTAATAAGTTAAAGTTAGAAAGCAACATAATACATATGAGAAAAATTTTTCTCCCCCTCCCCCCATTTAAAAGGTTCTTTACTGTAATATATCACTTAAGATAGATAAACATTTTTACACAGAAAAATGTGATAACCAGATGATGAATAATATGGCCGTTCTCTCCCTCATGTCAATGCCCCCTATTTAATCATGTAGCAGATTTTTGGACAGTTGGGAATCTGCATTAGGCTTAAAATAATATCAAATATCATCCACTCTACCTTACTACTCACCAGGCACTCAGAACAAAATAAGTTGAAAAGACTGGAGTTCTGCTATTGGGGACTCAGTAAACTTGATAAAACAAAACAACAACAAAAGATTTCTTTAATGCCTTTTACTGATGGTCAATGTTTGCAAGTGGTTGCTCATTTTAAGGGCAAACATTTATCATTGGAGCAAAGAAAATCCACACCTATTCTACATGGCCAATATGTGCCTTGGTATTANAAATTTATGCTGGTTAACAAGTGACCAATTTTCATTTTCATAAACATATACAAGGAGCACCTAAAATATTTAACTTTTTTCAATAAAATTTAATGTTATAATTTATGTCACAAAATATTTATATCTTATTAGTATTTTTATATTTTATTAGTATAAAGTTTAATGAGACTAACTTTATAAAAAAATTATCTATTGTAGATACCACTACATATCATTAAATTAAGCTGATAAAGGGTAATTAAATAAATAATCAGCAAAGCAAGCCACTAGGTTATCCAAATATTTCTGTTAGCATATTTTCCACAATTTGAAGTGAAGGTTAGTAAGCAGCTTTTGGTGTGTCTTCAGAAAGTCAGACTTAGTCATTTTGACTAAGTCTGACTTTCTGAAGTGTCCAGGATCTCTTAGGGGCAATTTTTAAAGGCGCTTTTAAGTTTAGAAAAAGCCAGAGAGGCCAAATTGATACTGTAAGGGGCTAGAGAACCTTTTAAATCAATGCAACTGTTCACTAAGAAGCAAGTGTAACTTAAAGCATTTTTGTGGTGAAGCTTCCATTTGGCATTGGTGGTTGGCCTTACTCCATTCTTTGTTTCAATATTTTAATACTTCCACTTAAAAAGCTCCTGACACAGTCTGTCCTGGAGGAAATAAACTTTAGGTGGACCCACTTCTAACTGTTGAAAAAATAATCAGTATTCCTTTGACTTTTGATTTGCTAATCAGGGTTTTTTTAAAAGAGATAATGCTCTGGTGCACCACTTGACATCTCAGTACTTTACTTTGGGGTTATACACAATCACATTGGTCACATGCATTACCATATTATCCAAAGACTCAGAAGTTTTTTGTATTCCAAAATGTCTCCACAAAAATCTAGGCAACTCTGCTTTTGGTCATTCATCTGGCAACACACTCTGGGCCAGCTTGGCACTGATCTTCCTCATCTCCAATTTTTTTGGGAATGATGAGTGAACCATAATTTTATCTATTCCTACTTTGTCTGCATTTATGTGAATACTTAACTGATGACCAAATTTGAGTTCTCAACTAGGAGCACTGAAGATGAGGCGTGGGCCTTGAAAGTGCTCTGCATTTAAAAATAAATATGTGAACTGCAGAGGTTTTTGATCATTTCTCGTTTAATTCAGAGACTTTTGATTGAAAACCTCCACTAGCCAGCAATTTTGCCAGCAAAAGTGCTATTATCCCATAAATCGTTTTTGCTCTCCATTATCTAAAGCAGTTTATTTTCTAAAGCTGATGTAAAGAAGATTAAATACCTAAAGTAAATATTTAAATTTGTATTTAGTGAGGCAACACTCTTATTTATTTTATATATATGTATTATATACCAACCTCCAATATTACATATTTACATGGAATTAATATTTATATTTTAATACAACCAAATGGTCAAAAGTTAAAAAACACTCTCTCTCTTTGTCATTTGGGCCTACTGAGGACCACGCGGCTCGTATCTACTCTTCAGAAAAGCTTTTTCCTTCCTCTTCTTCCAGTACTTCTTCATTTTCTGGCTGTGAGCCAGCTTTCTCTCCTCCGTCCACCTGGTCTCTGTTTTCTTCTTGCTAGTAAGGGGTATTGGGAACACACCCTGTTGGATTGCTTGCCGGAACTGTGATCGTTCTTGTGCAGTGGCCAGCGGGATTTCTAGTTGTTCCAGATCTGTCTTTACCAAGGCAATCCATTTGTTTCTGGAGGCTTTCCCTCTACCTGCCACTGTGAAGATTCTATTGGTAAGTCTTTCGGGTTTCATGCGGGCCAAGTGTCCGTAGAAGGTCAGACGCCTTTTCCTTACACATGCAATTATGTCCTCCTGGTGTCTGTACAGTTCATCATTGTGCCGGATTCTATAAGTGCCACCCTCTTCTCTTACAGGTCCTAGTATCCTCCTCAGGATCTTCCTCTCCTTGATCTCCAGCTTCCTGAGTGGGCCCTTCCTAGCCATTACAAGACACTCTGAGGTGTACAAAACAGAGGGTTTTACTACGGAGTTGCAGTGCCTGAGTTTTAGGTTTTTGGAGAGGCATTTGGATGAGTATATGCTTCTGCAGGAGTGGTAAGCCCTTTCAAACTTGGTACATCTGGTGTCTATAGCTAGGTTCTCACTCTGGTTTACAGAGATCCATTCTCCTAGGTACTTCGCTGCAGAAACTTTCCTTATGGTGGTGTCTTCTAGTGGAATTGTGGAGGGGGATTCCTTAATGTTGGTCATGAATTCTGTCTTCTGGAAGTTGATCTTCAATCCGGTTTTAACTGCTATGCTGTGGAGACTGTGTGTGTTGTGGGTAGCTTCCTCCATATCATTCGCTAGTAAGATGAGGTCGTCGGCAAAGGCTAGACATGGAATACTGAGGTTGTCTTTCTTGTACCCAAGTTTCAGTCCAGATCCTGGTGGTAGCGCTGCCGTCCATTCCCGGATAATTTTCTCCAGGACACAGTTGAAAAGAAAATAACATCACCCTGTCTCAATCCAGTTTTTATGGGGAAGCTCTCGGATAGCTCACCTCTAAACTTGACTCTAGACGTGGTGTTCTTCAGGGTGGCCTGGACTAGTCTGAGGGTCTTCTCAAAAACACTTCTCTTTAAAAACACTATTATTATTCTTTTAGTATAATAATAGTGTTTTTAAACACTATTTTGCTCTCTTAGCTTCACATTTAATACTAATGCCTCTGCAGGAGCTTAATATAAATTATTGTAAAATACAGTACAAATTAAAATTAAAGGCAGAATACACATCAAAACTATAATTATTTAAGATGGAGAGTTTTTTGACCATAGAATTATTATTAGATATTTTTTGTTGGGGTTTGGTCAGGGTAGATCCAAAAAATACGAATTTAAAAATACACCTTTTTAAAATTTGTATTTTACTGCAAAATAGTGAGTAGACTAATATGATGAGCTGATTTTGGTTTTCCCAATACACACCAAAATATATCATCACAATAAAACTATAGGTCAGATTTAATTAAGAGATTTTTTTTTTCAATCATAAAAAAACATTTGCTTGTTTGTAGCAAAACAATTTCCTACAATTAATCCATGAGCTATTCTGTTATGCTAGCCAGCTAGGAAAGCTCAAGGACACATTGATATTCCAAAGGAGACAGGAATTGTTCTAACACCTTGTTCGACTAGACTCCAAGGCATTTTGGAGAGCCCTAAACAACATATGACCATTTTGTCAACTGGGATAATCCCAAAGGATGCAGGCAACCCCTCAATGACTGCCCAATTATAAATTTTATTATTATAAAGTTATTTAGTCTACTCATGGTTGAGTTGTAGTGAGTTCAAAGATTTTTCTTCACAGCGATCAAGCCTGACTATTAAATACCAAAGAGATTTATAATTGGCTAAATCAAGAAAATAATTTTGCCAACCTTGCTACAACCTATAAAGATATACAGGAATATAGATTCCTGGCATTTTATTTATTTTATAACTGAATAATGAGAAACCAGCACTACTTAATGTAGTAGTATGCAGTACTTAATGTTACGGGTTGACCAAATCCTAACCCAAAGAGCCAGTGAAATAGCCTCGCCTAAATATTATTGAATCATGTTCAACTGAACCTGATTCAATAATATCAAGGCGATATGACTACTATAGAGAAATAGATTCTTACTATCTGACTGCTACAAACCAAAAATACTATGTCTATGAGGGGATCTAGTTCACCATTGAATATTATATTGTACAAATTTATGTCCGAGAATAAACCAATCTGTTTAGAATAAGTAAGAAACATGTGCAACTTTTGGGGAATATATTTATCTCCTACACTTCCAGGGGAGCCTTGACTGAGTTAATTCTGTAGCTTGGGCTCAGTCTTTCCTCTTTCTTCAAAAAATAGGAATACTTCATGGTCTTTATTCATCTATATTAATTTTATTAAGGCAGCCTTATCACAAATTAGCTAAGAAAAAGAGAGAAAAAGCACCTGTAAAATAACTTTCAGGGATAAAACACCCTGCTTTTTATTACAATGAGGATTGGTTTGTAATTATTTTTTCTTTTTATTTCTTTTTCAAAATATTCTCCAATTTCAAAAATACAAATTCTTAGAAAAGAGAAAGTTGAAGATAATATGGGACAAGGAAGAACAGTACTTCTTGACTATTTCAAAATGATTCTTACGGTGTTAATCAGCTGAGTGAATGACGAGAAATTGCTTCAAAAGGTTGCAAAGAGAGTTTCTTTTTTTTTCTTTTTTTTTTTTTTTTTTTTTTTTGCTTATGTATTGTTTTTTTCTTTTTAAATGTATTTCTTAATAATTTTTCAAGTATTTATATGTATTTTTTTTTTCTTCTCTCTTCATCTGCACTTTTAAAAAAAATTTATTTTTAAAGTTATTTATTTTAATGCAGTTTTATTATTTTATAAGTTAAAATAATTTTTTTTCTTTTTATGAATTTTTTGTCAAAAATAGTGACAAGTTTCATTTTGTTATTATTAATTTTGTTTTTATATGTTCTGTAAATTAATGAGGCCAGAATGAAATGTTTTAATGTACATGGCTGTTATTCTAGGGGACCACTGTCCCAGAATAAAGTATATTTTTCTTCTTCTTCTTCTTCTTCTTCAATTTAAAAAAAGTAAAATTTAACATAAAAATGTTTGCATTTTCTGGTCTATGAGTTGTTTGCTACTTCAATAATTATTCTCATATATATTAGTACTTGAAAAGTGCATTCAACAAATTTAAAAAAAAAATTAAGTCAATAAAAAATTGTTTAAGGCATAAAAGTAAAATCATAGCTACTAAGTGCAATAAAACACTGTTTTGGAGAAGACGAATAAACAATGTTATAAATTTTCAATGCAAAACATGATTTCTATTCTATATTTTATAGCATGAGCAAAATCAGCATCTACAAAAACATGGATACTCAATCTTTTACTTAAAGACTAAAGAAAGCTTAGATCAGGATTTTCAAGATATTTTAAATATCGAACAATATACTTTATATAATTCCAATCTAATCTATTATAACAATTTATAAAGCATCAAAAATATGGTTAACTAAATAGGTATGAAACCTAGGATTAAATACATTAAGCTTCCTATAAGTTCTTTGTAGAGAAAATTTGAGTACTTTGTTAAGTTTGGGTTCTATAAGAATATAGGGTCTTAACTCTTTCATGATACAATTTTTAATAATTTTCTAAATTACACCTTTCTTATTCAATATTCATCCCCAAAATATGCAATTCAGAAAACTAAATTAAATCATTAACATTTAGCTTTAACTAAGTTGAGTCAGGATCACCGATCTATCCAGATAATAACATAAATAAGAAGACCCTCTATAATAAAGTCGAGAATTAAAATAAAAAATTAAAATTCATAAAAATACTATTAATTCAATCATTCCATAATTTAGGACTTTGCCTAAGATTATACAAAGCCCTCACAAGATTAAGCACTTTCACCTCAATACACATTACACCATTGGAAGGTTTCATATACACAGGAGTATATAAATTGCTCTTTAAGAAAGCAAAATATACATCCAGTTGGTGAATGAAGAGATTTCCTTCAGCAGCAAAAGAGAGAAGAACTCGAAGAGACAGCATGTGAGCAACAGAACATATAATAAATTTATATGTTATAAATTCTAGGTTGCGGGAATCCTCTAGTGACTGGCTTTTAGTCATGATGACCCATCAACAGTCAATTACTGAAATTTTTTACTGACTTCCCAGGTCTTATTAACTTCAATGGCTTCAGTTTGTAATTAATAACTTGAGGCCAACTTTCATCCTTAATAGCATCAGATAAAATTTTGTCCATGTCAACACCAGCAAATGCGGAAAGACGAACTTCACAAGTAGATTTTAAGACAAAATCATCCATATACTTAGGAGCCTTTTAAATTTGTGTAGATAAATGATTATCTCAGTAATTTTCTTTTCTTTGGGAGGAAAACCAAAGAAATCTTCATTATACATCAAACCATTTTTTTTTTTTTTCAATATCACTATTTACATTTTCAGAAGGAGTGATATGATTGTCTTCCTTGTGTCAGGAGGCATAAAAATGTGTAGGGAATTAATAGAGATTGAAGCTTCAGTTTTTTTGTCATTACAAATATTTCTGGTAAAATCTATTTTCAAACGAACCCCATAATCTGTACCCATAGTCACAATAACTAAAAAGTAAATTTTTTTTAGTAATCATATTAGTATNGATTCCGAGGTCAAGTGACTCTTCTAGGAGAGTTCTAAAAAGTGGCCAGTCAATGGGACCACTTATTAAGGTTGGTGGCAATTCTCTAGGGATAGGTGTGAGAGACAGTGTGAGGAAGACAGGGTTGTGGTCAGAGGAAAGTTCATTTAATGTTTTTACAGAGTGATGGTAGGTAATAAGATTTTTACATATGAAAAAATCTAGGATGTCAGGAAGACGGTTTACATCGGTAGGCCAATAGGTGGGAGAGGACGGACAAAGAGAGTTTCTGAACTTTTTTTTTGTTGAGAGTTCCTAAGTTTGCTCTGGCAAGGTTAGGTTTGGACCTAAGGCATGAACTTTAATTAACAGTCTGATCTCTAGCCAAGGATTTCTGAAATAAGATAGAATTTCAGACCCTAGATAAAATTATTTAAGCAGATTAAAAATAAGTGTCTTCAATGAAAATATGTTTCTTTAACAAACTGTTCAGTAAAGGCTCAACACAAGTAAATTTAATTATATGAGCCAAAAAATTCTATGCTAACTTAAAATTTGTTAATAAATATAGTTTAAAATGATTTGCCAATTCCTGGAAACAATATTATGGAAAATACAAGACAAAATTGATTGTAAACACACATACACTCATCACTCTCACTCATCAGTTTGTTCATTTAAAATAAAATAAAAATAAGACTAGAAGGAGTATGTGTACAAATCAATTTTGAGAAAAATTAACTTGTCATTTTTAGGAAGAAAAAAAAATTATTATAGATAATATTAATTTTCCAACAGAGTTAATGTTTACCACTCATATATGAAGAAATTATATACTTACTTTTGCATATGTTCCAATTATTATTTCTTTCGTTGAATCCATATTTAGATCAGCAGCACATCCACAAAGGGCCACATCATACTTGTCACTGTCAGCAAGACTTTTTTCTAAGTTAAATTCATTATTTGTTACATTCCTGAATAGAAAGACCATGAAAATTATCGAAGAAATACTTCCATTGACTTATATTACAAATTTCAAATTATTGCAATAACAGATACATGAGTAATTTAAACTTTGGTTCTGAGAATAAGATGAACCAGACAGGCATTTTTCAAGAAAGATATTAGTTCATTGTTATAATACTGTTTAAATTATAAAATTATTTTGTTGGGGGAAAATGTGATATATTTGAATTCAATAAATATTCCATAGTGAAGTGGACTATTGCTTCAGCAGGTAGAGGATATGGCTAGGGCAGGAGAACAGATCCAAACTTAGGTGAAGGAAAGCCGTAGTGATAGGTTGGAGAATCCTGGAGGAGTTGGGGCCGGAATCAGAGAAAATAAACCTAAGTTAACGTATAATAACATATACACATGGGTTACCAGAACATAAAGAGTTTCAGAGGACATGTCCTGCTAAGAATGTAAAATGTTTTAAGTGCATAAGGTTAGGACATTTTGCGAAAGTATGTAGGGCCAATCCACGAACCATGAAACGGGTTTCAATTGCAATGGAGATCAGACTCTCCGAAAACTTAGAAACTGATTTGGTTTTGAGTTATATTAACCCTCCAATGCCCATTACTCCAAATTTTCACTTTTAGTCTGATACACACAAGCTTCTTGTGTGTATCAGACTGTGTTTCCCAAAACATTTAAATGTTTTTAGGTGCCAAGTACTAAGGAATAAAATCAAACAAAATAATTCGTTAAATTTTCTTGGACAAAGATAATTACTCGAAATGCATGCAAAATAATCAGTTTATTAATTATACTAATTTTTAGTAAAATACAATTATCATAACTTAAATGAGTACAAGTTAGTAAAAAAATTTCAAAACATACATGAAAACAATAGACGGTTGCAGAGAGTTAATAACAAGTAGGTTGAAATTTGAAGTCCTTGGAATTGTCTTATTCTGCCTTCCTGTAATGAACAGTTTCTGTAATTAACACACTACAATGTGAATATTGTTTTTTGTTTTTTAAATTATTAAATATTTATATGTTTAAAATTCTGGATTACTTTTTCACTTATGTATTAATTGCAGCTTGATTATTAGTTACAAAAAATCTTAGTCTGACAAATAACTTAAAAACACATTTTCATATTTAATTTATAGGTTAACCCCACAGATTGCTAAGACTTTAATAGTCTTTCCCAACTTGTAAGACAAAAATTAGGTGCTTTACATAATGAGGCTTTTAATGGTCATCTGTTTACCCTCTCAGCAGGAGACAAATCACTCTGGATTGCTACTCGCAGAATCCTTAAAAGCCATGAAGCTTCTACCACCTTGTGCCGAGGAGAAAGCTCCTAGACCTCTTCTAACAAAGACAAGGCCAAAATGTTTGCCTAGCACCTCAAGCAAACATTTACTCCTCATTTAGATCCCTTAGACCTGTACTTCTGTCCTTGGCACTCAAGGTAGTAACACCTTCCCAACTATATAATCTCTAGTTTGCTTAAGCTCAAATAACCTGAATACGATTTAATCACAAGTCACAAATTCACATTTAAGACTATGTTGTCTCCAAGAAGGACTGATGAAGATGTGCAGAGTAGGTATTTGTAAGGGAATTCCTATAATACACCACAAGGTTTGGAGTGACCAGAATTGCATGAGGAATTATAAAATCTGGCTCATGTGTGAGCCTTCTGCAAAAGCAATTAAGAGTTGATTACTAGCAGAAAACTTATATTCTAGTTTTGGTTAAAGGTTCATTGGATTTTTAAAGGAAGCTTGCAACTACCAGAACTTGGGGCTTGGTAAAGACCAAGAGTACAATGAGCTGTTATTTACCTTAACCACTATACACTACAATTAATTAATAAATAGAGTGAAAATAGTATTCCACAGAGAAGGCAGTGTAAATTGTTTAGCAGACAGCATTAAACAAATAATACAGTTTTAAATGGCTTGGGGGCGGGTATTTCTAGGTTAACAGTTGAACTAAGACTTCTTTCATGGAACATACAAGGGATTATTTGTACTTCATTTTCATAAAAATATATACGTCTATTAATCTTAAACTACTTCAAGATTAAATGTGATATTTGCATCCCAATTACAAATCACCTTCTAAGCTGTTACCTACAGTTTTGAAACATCAGCAGTATGCAAAAGATAGTAATAATGAGATCTCAACCAGATCATTTGCTGAATTTATAAAATTTCAGTTTATTTTCTAAGCCATCAGATATTTATGGTATAACTAATGGACATGCAATGGAAATATATAAAACCAAAGTTGCAAAATAAAAAATAATTAATTGATTGTATGGAGTTATTTGGATATTAATTACAGAGATATCAATTTGTATCCCCAAAAAATGTCATAGGAAATAACTTAGGAATTATTAATATTTGACATTGTTTTTACATAAATTTGTAGAGCAGAGGATTTAACCTAATTTTCCTATAATATTCATAAAAAGTTTTTACAGAGTGATGGTAGGTAATAAGATTTTTACATATGAAAAAATCTAGGATGTCAGGAAGACGGTTTACATCGGTAGGCCAATAGGTGGGAGAGGACGGACTTAGAGTAGAGAGATTGTGAGAGGAGATAGCATTATACAGAGCACGGCCACGGGANTTACATTAAAAACCTACATAAATAAATTCAATTTAAATAAATACATGAATAATAAAATAATATACATAAATAAATTTAATTAAAATTAGTCAGCAACTATACGAGTTCTCAATGAATCTATGTTTAGTATATTGAAATCAACTGGTTAATACACTTTATATAACACATTAGTTTAATAGAAATTTGTGTGGTAGTTTTCAAATAAACAAATGAGCATAAATCTATAAATTATTAACAAGAAACTAAATTAAATTGCATTGATAAGCATGACTCAATTTCATCATAATCAATTATTTTCATTACTGCTCATAAAGAAAAATTAAAATTAGACTGAAATTCAAATTCAAAAAGAAAAAACATTCCTGGATAATACAACAATAATATTCTCAAAATGAATTTATAATATTTACTTACCCAAATATTTACTCCTTAAAAAATTATTTTCTTCTTTAAGGTTAAATAACAAGACTCGGGACACTGGTGCATCATATTGTTTTGTTAAATTCATTAGAATAGAATTATCAGTTGTATCTACATAAAAAAACCTTAAAGCACCACATTCACAACCATAGGCTGTCAATCGCCTAAAAATAAAATTGATAAATGGGTTAATCAGATAATTATAATAAGATAATTTCAAGAAGTTTTTAAAAAATGTCCGTCCAATGTTTATTTTATTATTTGTTTATCCAAATGTTTATTTTATCATAAGGAACATTTCTTATCTTTGTGTCCGACCTTTTTTCCCTTTTCAAAGGAAAAAAAAGTTTTCTTTCTTCACACCCAAAGAAGGTGCTACAACTGCATTGTCTCCTATCTGAAAGCTGGTTGCCCTTCGGCATCTTGTCGTAGATTTTCAAACAGGAATCATCACTCGCAGTAGAATCCTGTTCACACCAATGATTCATAGCCTTCACGTAAGCCTATCACCAATGTTCCCACTCATTCAATCAAAATTTTTAAAAATTATAATACCAAAACTGCTTAGTTACACTTAAGAATCCACAGGAGCAAGATTTTTTATGGCTGTAATATTTTTTAAGTAATGAAATATAATTACTTTTCTCATATATTTTATTATAATTTAAATTTTAAGACAATGACAGATATTTCATCATAATTATAAACTAACAGAAAGACTGATTAGTGTAAAAAAAAAGTTACTAGCACTATTAATTTCGTTCCTCACAATTGGAAACTTTAAATTAATTCTTCATAGTAAAATGCCCAGTAAGTAATATAGTAAAGAAATTAAGGTGGTCAAAGCCAGCAATTTCAAACCTTAAAATTGTTTTACAAATAATAAACTTTATAAATAATTAATTAATAATATAAATACACTGAAAGAAAAAAAAAACAGGCAGAAGTAACCATATACAACCTTCATAAGATCAAAAAACTTTAAAATTACTGAATATTGTTACATGAAATTATTAAAGGTTGTTTATTTTTAATATAAATATTTACTGAACTCCCCACAAAATGAAAATTTTCTAAATTGAAATGTTTATATTTTCCTTAATTTTTCTATGAATATCCCTTCTTTTACTGTATAAAAAGGGGCTTTTAGCGAGTTGATGTCTCAATACTCTCAGCCATGACAAGTGATTTTGTAAAGCATAGAAGGCAAGCACATTTAAAAATGAATTACTAATTTGTGTCTTTATATTTTGGGATAAAAAGTGTATTTTTTAGATTAAAATTGTAATTATAATACAAGTGCTTATTCTATTAAACACATTCATCACCTTTTCATATCTGCTGTATGTTTAATATCAATCCAAATAGCAATGCTAGGTAACCTGCTAAACTCAGGAAACAGTTCTTCAGCTTCAATCTCGCAATAGGTATGGTTCATTGGATCTTCCCTAAATAAGTGCACTTTCAAATCACTTCCAGACAATAACCAAACTATCTACAATAAAAGTCATTAAAAGCTAAATGATTTAGGAACAGAAGAAAAAAATCTTATAATCTTAATTTCATACTTAAGTACATAAGAAATGAATTCATTAATTTTCTATTTTGAAAATGGTTCCACAAGCACAGAGATTGTTATATAGAGAAAGCATTCAGGGGAGGAAGATTTACTCAGTTTTTCTCACCCATAAGGATCAATTGGCTGCTATTGAACATGCATTTCCTACAGGACAAATTTTATTCCCGGCAAAACAGATCTAGAGGCAGACTTTTGACACCTCATAAAACAAAAATCTGAGCAAGTATTTTTGTTCATTTTTTACTAATACAGTTTTAGTTAGGTGATATTAACTTTATTAGTAACTTCTGCTCTTTTATTTCTCATTTCAAAAATTTATATATTTTAGTTTTATTTTGTATTTTTATAACTATATTTAGGAGTCATATATAGAAATGGTCAAGGTTTAAGTCATGGCAAATAATAAATATGCCCAAAAAATGTAATTGGTATTTTTTATTTACTGTTGCTAGTGTTTTAGCTTACAATGCAAAACCATTAACATTACCAAGACAATAGTTAAATGAGGAGGAATTTCCATAGTATACTATTATGTGAATTTTAGTGAATTAGAATTATTTTTATATTAGTTCTATTTTTTGAAGGTAAAAATTAAGTAAGTAAAATTATATAGACTAATAGCCCAGTATAAGATTAATCAGATTTGCGATAGGGGCTGAGCTCCCTTGACCTGTCTTCTTGAAGCGGTGAGGGGCTAAGAACTTGTGAGGAGTCACAACAAGCCACAATCCACTAGTCTTGTGAAGAGCATCTCTGAACAAAAATTCCAGGTTCAAAGCATAATTAAACTACTTTTTTTTTCTTTTTTCTCTTATTTAACACTATCTTCTCATTAAATGGATCAGGTGGTTCATCCAGGAAAATAGATGTAGCCATGGAAATTCTAACAAGTAAGGCCTACTAGTTCTTGAACCAGACTTTATCCAAAACATTAATAATTCTAATTGCATTAATAAGATAAAATCACTAACGAACAAAAAATCCAAATGTAACCCCTTCCTCAAAAATGAAGAAATATAATAGTAATAATGTATCTCTGAAATATGACAAGTCATTTAAAAAACAACAAAATACTTCTTAACTTCTCAATGTTAAGTAGAATGAAGCAGAATGTAGAATATAAGACTCTATTATCTAAAGAATCCATTGATGTCACGAGGCTTTGTCAAATATCAATTGGGTAGACAAATTCAATAATAAATCTTGGTTTTATAAAAGTATTATAAACAGTATTGACAGTAAAAAACTCTCTCTATCCTAATAAAAAAAATTTACTTTCACAGTTATCAATTAATCAATTGATGAAAAATAAAGAATGAAGTGATAGGAAAAAAAAAAAAAAAGACTGTACATGAAGAAGGTTTACAACATTAAACTTCAGGGGATGAAAATTTCTCTACTTCTGTTCTACATTCTCCTTGAAGATACACATCAAACTAAAATTAGTTGGCTCATTATTTCTTATCTTAAACAACACAAATACCTAATATTAACTTCTAATACGAAATACAATTGTATAAATATAAATAGTACAGGTTTAATAAAACAGTAATTTAATT
>KZ808175.1:184971-208552 GCA_000696205.2 Oncopeltus fasciatus | reverse complement strand
TTACATTAAAAACCTACATAAATAAATTCAATTTAAATAAATACATGAATAATAAAATAATATACATAAATAAATTTAATTAAAATTAGTCAGCAACTATACGAGTTCTCAATGAATCTATGTTTAGTATATTGAAATCAACTGGTTAATACACTTTATATAACACATTAGTTTAATAGAAATTTGTGTGGTAGTTTTCAAATAAACAAATGAGCATAAATCTATAAATTATTAACAAGAAACTAAATTAAATTGCATTGATAAGCATGACTCAATTTCATCATAATCAATTATTTTCATTACTGCTCATAAAGAAAAATTAAAATTAGACTGAAATTCAAATTCAAAAAGAAAAAACATTCCTGGATAATACAACAATAATATTCTCAAAATGAATTTATAATATTTACTTACCCAAATATTTACTCCTTAAAAAATTATTTTCTTCTTTAAGGTTAAATAACAAGACTCGGGACACTGGTGCATCATATTGTTTTGTTAAATTCATTAGAATAGAATTATCAGTTGTATCTACATAAAAAAACCTTAAAGCACCACATTCACAACCATAGGCTGTCAATCGCCTAAAAATAAAATTGATAAATGGGTTAATCAGATAATTATAATAAGATAATTTCAAGAAGTTTTTAAAAAATGTCCGTCCAATGTTTATTTTATTATTTGTTTATCCAAATGTTTATTTTATCATAAGGAACATTTCTTATCTTTGTGTCCGACCTTTTTTCCCTTTTCAAAGGAAAAAAAAGTTTTCTTTCTTCACACCCAAAGAAGGTGCTACAACTGCATTGTCTCCTATCTGAAAGCTGGTTGCCCTTCGGCATCTTGTCGTAGATTTTCAAACAGGAATCATCACTCGCAGTAGAATCCTGTTCACACCAATGATTCATAGCCTTCACGTAAGCCTATCACCAATGTTCCCACTCATTCAATCAAAATTTTTAAAAATTATAATACCAAAACTGCTTAGTTACACTTAAGAATCCACAGGAGCAAGATTTTTTATGGCTGTAATATTTTTTAAGTAATGAAATATAATTACTTTTCTCATATATTTTATTATAATTTATTGTGTTGCCTTTGATGCATGGGCATAAAATGCACCACAATATATAAAGAAATTAAATAAACAACTTTATGATGATTATTTTTCAATGCTTTGAATATATGCCAATACATTTTTCTTTACCGATCACACACAGATAGACTGTTTTGACCCAAAGCTACAATATAATAAATAAGAAAAAGTAATTTTAATTATTTATGATTGATTTTATTTTAAAGCTAACTAATTATGTTTGGGCAAATGGAGTACACATCAAAATTTATACTTCTGTTAATTTGAATTTTTCCATCAAACCAAATAGAGTCTTTACGCAACCTGTTGATTTATTTATTGCAACTTAGCCACCTAAGTAAAACCCCTCACAGTAAAAAGTAAAAAAAAAAAGTTTTATTACTAATTATATCTTTCTTCTGAACATTCCGTTTAGGAGTAATTTTTGCAATTCATGTGACAAGATTATTTTGCCATATCAGCTCAACAAAAACAATACTCTTAATTTGCTCTAGAAGACATAAAATTTTTTAACTCATAACAAGTTAAAAACATTACCATACAGGTATTTTTTCCTATAAAAATACACTGTTACTTATTTCAACCACTTGTTTTTTATCGTTGCTTATTAGAAAATACTTTCTACTCTAAATGAGCTATCCTCAATATTAAACTCTAAATTCTAAATATTTTGTTTAGAATAACTTCATTAACAATTCAATTAACATTCTAAACATGTCATAGGACAAATTTTATTTTAAATAATTATGTAATTTATATATTTATAACTGATTATTAATATGAAATTTTAAGATATTTGTTTGATAGCGTTAAAAAGTGGTTTTAATTAGCTTCATAACAAGACAATTTGAGTTTTATTATAATTTATTGTGTTGCCTTTGATGCATGGGCATAAAATGCACCACAATAGGTCAGGGTAGATCCAAAAAATACGAATTTAAAAATACACCTTTTTAAAATTTGTATTTTACTGCAAAANTTATAAATAATTAATTAATAATATAAATACACTGAAAGAAAAAAAAAACAGGCAGAAGTAACCATATACAACCTTCATAAGATCAAAAAACTTTAAAATTACTGAATATTGTTACATGAAATTATTAAAGGTTGTTTATTTTTAATATAAATATTTACTGAACTCCCCACAAAATGAAAATTTTCTAAATTGAAATGTTTATATTTTCCTTAATTTTTCTATGAATATCCCTTCTTTTACTGTATAAAAAGGGGCTTTTAGCGAGTTGATGTCTCAATACTCTCAGCCATGACAAGTGATTTTGTAAAGCATAGAAGGCAAGCACATTTAAAAATGAATTACTAATTTGTGTCTTTATATTTTGGGATAAAAAGTGTATTTTTTAGATTAAAATTGTAATTATAATACAAGTGCTTATTCTATTAAACACATTCATCACCTTTTCATATCTGCTGTATGTTTAATATCAATCCAAATAGCAATGCTAGGTAACCTGCTAAACTCAGGAAACAGTTCTTCAGCTTCAATCTCGCAATAGGTATGGTTCATTGGATCTTCCCTAAATAAGTGCACTTTCAAATCACTTCCAGACAATAACCAAACTATCTACAATAAAAGTCATTAAAAGCTAAATGATTTAGGAACAGAAGAAAAAAATCTTATAATCTTAATTTCATACTTAAGTACATAAGAAATGAATTCATTAATTTTCTATTTTGAAAATGGTTCCACAAGCACAGAGATTGTTATATAGAGAAAGCATTCAGGGGAGGAAGATTTACTCAGTTTTTCTCACCCATAAGGATCAATTGGCTGCTATTGAACATGCATTTCCTACAGGACAAATTTTATTCCCGGCAAAACAGATCTAGAGGCAGACTTTTGACACCTCATAAAACAAAAATCTGAGCAAGTATTTTTGTTCATTTTTTACTAATACAGTTTTAGTTAGGTGATATTAACTTTATTAGTAACTTCTGCTCTTTTATTTCTCATTTCAAAAATTTATATATTTTAGTTTTATTTTGTATTTTTATAACTATATTTAGGAGTCATATATAGAAATGGTCAAGGTTTAAGTCATGGCAAATAATAAATATGCCCAAAAAATGTAATTGGTATTTTTTATTTACTGTTGCTAGTGTTTTAGCTTACAATGCAAAACCATTAACATTACCAAGACAATAGTTAAATGAGGAGGAATTTCCATAGTATACTATTATGTGAATTTTAGTGAATTAGAATTATTTTTATATTAGTTCTATTTTTTGAAGGTAAAAATTAAGTAAGTAAAATTATATAGACTAATAGCCCAGTATAAGATTAATCAGATTTGCGATAGGGGCTGAGCTCCCTTGACCTGTCTTCTTGAAGCGGTGAGGGGCTAAGAACTTGTGAGGAGTCACAACAAGCCACAATCCACTAGTCTTGTGAAGAGCATCTCTGAACAAAAATTCCAGGTTCAAAGCATAATTAAACTACTTTTTTTTTCTTTTTTCTCTTATTTAACACTATCTTCTCATTAAATGGATCAGGTGGTTCATCCAGGAAAATAGATGTAGCCATGGAAATTCTAACAAGTAAGGCCTACTAGTTCTTGAACCAGACTTTATCCAAAACATTAATAATTCTAATTGCATTAATAAGATAAAATCACTAACGAACAAAAAATCCAAATGTAACCCCTTCCTCAAAAATGAAGAAATATAATAGTAATAATGTATCTCTGAAATATGACAAGTCATTTAAAAAACAACAAAATACTTCTTAACTTCTCAATGTTAAGTAGAATGAAGCAGAATGTAGAATATAAGACTCTATTATCTAAAGAATCCATTGATGTCACGAGGCTTTGTCAAATATCAATTGGGTAGACAAATTCAATAATAAATCTTGGTTTTATAAAAGTATTATAAACAGTATTGACAGTAAAAAACTCTCTCTATCCTAATAAAAAAAATTTACTTTCACAGTTATCAATTAATCAATTGATGAAAAATAAAGAATGAAGTGATAGGAAAAAAAAAAAAAAAGACTGTACATGAAGAAGGTTTACAACATTAAACTTCAGGGGATGAAAATTTCTCTACTTCTGTTCTACATTCTCCTTGAAGATACACATCAAACTAAAATTAGTTGGCTCATTATTTCTTATCTTAAACAACACAAATACCTAATATTAACTTCTAATACGAAATACAATTGTATAAATATAAATAGTACAGGTTTAATAAAACAGTAATTTAATTAATAATTCTTTANAAAAAAAAAAAAAAAACTTCCGTAATAACCTGAACAAATATGTTTAATCACTTTATTATAGTTAAACCGTGTTCTAAAATAATTTGAGACCTATCTACTGGTTCATAAACTGATATGAGGTCATAAACTGACATAGATCTACTAGATTGATTAGTCAGTTTATGACCCACTAACACCCACTGTCACTACCTAGACACAACATCTTCCACATATCATGTTTATAACACGTTTTACTTAATCTTTAACTTTGTTTCTTAACACACGCACAAATATAATATATATAGGTTCCTTGTATCTCTTCTACAGTCAACTGCATCATCCGAATTACATAAAATATGTAATGCCTATAGAGATCCACATCTTGGTGGCAAGATCTCAGATCTGTGGTTGAGGGTGTGCTCGGTAGTGTCAGGCCGACCACACCATTTAGGCATAGGGGGGGCTGTTACAAGCCGAAACTAAAACGTGCTACGACTGAAGACACCTAACCAGGTGCCCACCTGCCTTCGTCTAGGAAGTTATATGATCTTTACTTATAATATTAGCTTAAAGCTTTCTTCCTTTCCACAAAGGGAAAACTGTGTCCCCCCGGACGAAAGATGTTAAGGTGGTTTATTTTTTTTATTTTTTTTTTTTTTTTCATTAATACAGAAAACTTTATTCCTGTGAGTAAGGTTTCATGAATGTAATTTTTTATATCCTACAAAATATTCATTATCACTTCCATGCTTGACTAATGTTAATACGTAATTTATACAGAGTAATTTTACCTATCTGGGGACGTTACACCAAGCTGCTATCCCATATATCGGGGAAAACAAGTTTACTGAACACTTTGCTGATGTTATTTATGAACTGTAATTCCATAATTTCAATTCTTTAATTATTAAGTTACACTTGTGTAAGTTTTTTTTACCTCACATCTCTCGATATTCCAGTAATTCTCATTAATTTGTACGAAGCAAATTTCATACAATGTTATCTTCATATATTACACATACATGTAGACAGCTTTAAAAATTTTGAATAAACAGACACCCAAATTAAAAATTTTAATTAGTAATTTTAATAGTAATTTTAATGGCATATATATATATATTACACACACATATATATATGCACACACACACATATAATACACAGTGGAAAATATGCATCATTAAATAAGAATATGTAACAAGAAAAAACTGCAAAATAAACACATTCTTCAATTTATATTAATTTTCTGTAGCATAAATAAATATTAGAATACATAAATTGTAAGGCGTAATAATAATGGGTTTATTTTGTATCAGCAAGGAGGGCTATTTAGTTAGATCTTGCTTTAACTTGAAGTCATTTTTTATTTCTTATATATTCATAAGGAAAACTACTACTGAAAAATATTATTTAACAAAATAATGGTATAGCAAATACAGACCTCGCTTGATTTTGAAAAATCTAGAAGAACTGTATGATATAACTGATATGGGATGAAAGAAAGTTCAAGCATTAAACAATTCTGAGCCAAACTTTCTAAATTCAGTTCAGCTCGCTCCTCAATATCCTGCTCTGTATACACATTGAGATAGGTTTCAGTAGTTTGGTCTCCATTAACCTGAATAACATATATACATTTATAAAATTAAGTGAGTATTATTATAAAAAGGGATAGACAAAACTCAAGGTAATCATGGGTTAAGTAAACCCTGCCCAATTTTTAATATAATTTACATAGTATTCATAGTTCAGTTCAATATTATATTAAAAGTTAGGCAAGCCCTGTCCAGATCATGATTACCTTGACCCATAGAACTTTTGAGGCAATAGCCTCTAGGCACTCACTCGAGATGAACATGAACTTCTGGATGAAATCTGCTGTAGATGAAACCTTCAGTCATGTCAAATTTATGCAGCTCCTCTCAATATTGACTAAAAATGTTATTTTTATTTACTTTTTATTTTATTACAAGGTGAATGGTTTCACTATTTCTGCCAAGAAAATATAATAAGCATTTTTTTAAATTTTAAATACTAATTCATCACCAACAATTCTTCCTCCTTCTCTTTCTCCTCTAGCTGCCTCTGACCATCAAGCTAAATGGATCCTCCCCTGTGTAAACCTTCAAAGATCAGGCATATTAATTGTAAGACTCTGGTCTGCTCTGTGGTCGATTCCCTCACACACAGTATAGCTTATCAGTCATCTAACTTTCTATAATATAACCAAAACATTTTAGCTGCCTTTCCTCTATTACCTCCTGGACAGCTCTTTCCACTCTCATTTTTATCTGAACTTACATGATTTTACCTTAAATTCTTTATAGGAGACTCACTTGCTGTAACTCTCCCTGTTGGTAATCAAGACACTGGCATTAAGAAAGAAAGAAAATGAAGCTTTATCCTTCAATAAGTAGTAATAACAATAATAGTCCCCTTGAATAATGAAAAGGTCACAGCTGACAGTATAGCTGATTCTGAACTATTTACAATAATAAAAATAAAAAGTATAAATAAACAATAGACTAATAATATAAAATATTTTTGGCAGGACTATGACAATGTTTATGGTGCCCGATGTGTCAAATGTGGAGGAACACATCTCACAGGGGACTGTCAAAAATCTCGCAGTACACCTGCTGTTTGCGCCCTTTGCCAGAAAAACCATCCCGCCAATTATAAAAGCTGCCAGGTCTACAAAGATTTGAAACAGCGAATCAAGCCCACCAGACAGCAGGACTCAACACCTGTAGCTCGAAGACCTCCACCACCCCCAACCAGAAAAGTGGACTCAGTTATTCTTATGCAAAGGCGACCTACCAGCCCAGACAAGAAGAACCTCTTTCTCAATGCCAGCCTCCCAGGAGAGAGCGACCTGCCATCTCTCATGTTCCTCCACCATCAATATCTAATGATTTCCAATCAATGCTCCACTCCTTTTTATTTGGAATTTCGTGTCCTCATCACTCCTCTCCTAAACCTATTGTCAACAGTAGTCTCTAATATGACTTCCTTGTCTGGCAGTAAATGAACTGCTCCTCTCCTAGATCCTTTTCTGTCCTCCTCTGGAATGCTAACGCATACAATGAACTCAAACTAACACTAGAAGACAAATGTATAGACGTACTTTTACTTACTGAAACACGACTAACAAAAAATAAAAACTCAACATACCAGGCTATACAACTTACCGAACTGATCACCCAGACGGACAAGCTCATGGTGGAACTGCGCTCCTCATTCGCACTTCCCATACTCATCATTCAATACCTTCCACTCCGACAGACTCACTTCAATCCACTTCAGTGTCTATCAATACTTCCATTTCCCCAATTACCTTTTCTGCAGTAGATTGCCCTCCTAACAAATCTATCAGGTCAATTTCAAAAGCATTTTAAATCCTAAGGTTCCCATTTCCTCTCAGGCGGACCTCACACCTATACCTAGACAATTGCCACCAACTTTAATAAGTGGTCCCATTGACTGGCCACTTTTTAGAACTCTCCTAGAAGAATCTCATTAAAAACCTCTGAAGAGCTGGATGATGGTGTCCAGTTCTTTACTATAAAGATTCAGCAATGTCTTTGGATGGCTAACTTAAAACCCACTAGCACCCGCTACACTGTAAATTTAGCTGAACCCCTCCCTGATTACATTAAAAACCTCATATAAGCTAAGCGTCAAGCTCGAACTCTGTTCTAGAAGTACAGACAACCCTCAAATTGTAGGGAGTTCAACTAGCAATCTCGTCTCGTAAAGAAAAAACTAGGTGCTTTATGAAATAAGGCATTTAATGTCTACCTGCCTAGCCTCACAAAAAGAGACAAATCCCTCTAGACTGCTACTCGTAGGATTCTGAAGTATCATGAACCTTCTGCCCCCTTACATCGAGAAGATGGTTCCTGGGCTTCTTCCGACAAAGACAAGGCCCAAATGTTTGCCCAGCATCTAAAGCAAACATTCACTCCTGATCCAGATTCCGATAACTTGTCCAATAATGGGGAGGTTGAGGAGCTACTGGATATAACATTCCCAATGTCCTTACCGATTAAGGCAATGACACCTTCTGAGGTCAAGTACATAATTAACCATCTGCCTAAACTCAAAGCACCCGGCTATGACCTTATCTCCAGGCTAATACTAATACTAAACAATTGTTTTCCTCACTTACCTCTATAATTGTGTCCTTTCAACCTCCCATTTTCCACTTCTCTGGAAATTTTCTGAAATAATCCTATTTTCCCCCCAAAGTCAAATACCTCATTTCCAAATTATCCAGGCGCAAATCCCCATGCCATGATTTTATTACCACTCGTATCTTACAACAACTCCCTAAAAAAGCAATCCTCTTTATAACCTACCTTTACAATAGCATTCTCCGCACCACATACTTCCCTCTTCTCTGAAAACTCTCCATCATCCTCTTTCCTAAACCCAGTAATCCACCTGACCTTCCTTCCTCTTACCGTCCCATCAGCTTCCTCCCCATAATGACAAAGCGATCCCATCCTGATTCCAAAACCGCTTCTAACATTTTACAAAACCACCTTGATGCTATTCAGCAGTGGTGCAGTAAATGGAGAATTAAAATAAATGAGTCCAAATGCGTACAAGTAAATTTTCAACTAAGAAAATATTCTCCTGATAATGTTACATACAATAACATCCCTATACCTCTCTCTGATTCAGTCTGTTACCTTGGGTTCCACCTTGACTCACGACTCAACTGGAATGAACATACTAAATCAAGTGACAAGAACTCAACAGACTCCACGGACTCTTATACAGCCTAATAAATAGGTGCTCACACCTCACATTAGAAAATAAACTGACCATCTACAAGACCATAATACGACCAATCTATACCTATGGTGCAGAACTAAAGTTAATAATAATTTTGTCATAACAATATTTAAAAAAAATCACAATTTAATTTTTTAAAATCTAACATTTTATGCTTCATAATTCTATATTTTTTTATTCCTCTTTTCTTAAATATAAAACCATAAACTTTTGAGGGGAGAGGTGTTTTGGTTCAATTAAAAATTTTTTTTTTTGTTTTTTTTCCTAAGTGTTGAATTAGTTTAAAATGTAAACAAAGTAGGGCTTAAAATTAAAATAATGAATTTAAAAAAAAAATTTGCTTTCACAAAATGACAAATTCTAAGTTAACTCCTTGGCAAACTGATTTGTGGTAACTCTTCAGAGAGATAGAAAGAAGACTCCTCCTAGAGAATCTTTTAATCCAGTACTTTAATTATACATTTAAGCAGCCAAATGCTTAATCACTAATTGAAAAGCAGGTTAGATAAAACGGAGAATCATTAAGATTAATAACAGGTTTAAGTATAAGGCAATAAAACCTATAATCACTGAATTTTACTTCTTGTGAATCAGGGGGGTTGAATTTACTGAAAATTTATTGGTACAATTAAAGAAACGAGTTAGTTATTTATTATAATTTGTAGCAGATATTTGCATGAACTGAATGTATTTAAAATAAGCTGATTGTTGCAGCTTAGAAAAAGCATTGATTTGCGATGGATAAATTAGTGTTCTTTAATGCATGAATGGGGACATAGAAATAAATATTAAAAGCCCTGGAGAGCTGGAAGTGAATTTTCTAACTTGCAGTATCCGCTGGTATTCTCAGGGTTGTATCCCCTGTAAGTGGGATGACTAACCCTTCTGTCTCTTTCTCAAGCTCATCATTCCTTTCCTCTTGGCCTGGGCTGCACGATTGGGAGACCTACTTGCATATTGTGCTAGCATAGGATAGATATGTTAACAACTTCAGTGGGAGGTAGGGTGCTGAATAAATTATGGCTGATACAGCTGAGGAGAAGGCTATGTTTCTAGGGCCAAACCAGGGGAACTGCTGGTGGCTAGGGTTGGTAGGAGTTTAAAGAGTACTAATTTGGCTGAAACCCAAACAGAGAGCATTTTAATCCAGAGCCTCTCTTTCCTTCCAGATTATTTATTTATTTATTTTATTTCAGTTTTTCTGATGTCCATTAAAGGCATAATCTTAATTATAAAAAATAAAGAGAATATACTTCTGTTACAGGTAGCCTAACAAACCTCTCACTGTCACACCACTTTTGCACTGATCAAATAGTGGCCCCTTTAGGTTTTAAAGTAATTTGAATTTTGCTTCACAAAACTTCGAAGAGGGTGGCCTTCCAAAAAAAAATTTTTGCGGATGGATAGATGGATTCACTGGTGGTAAGTACATCAGTTTCTTTATTGACAGCTACCTTGAATTTGTGAAAGAGTAACTGTTACGTGCTCTGAAGTTATTGGAAAAGCAATAACACTAGTGGTTTGTTTGCCTACCTATAACAGAATATAGACAGGAAAAATTAAATAAGTGATGACAGTCCAGTAAAAAAGAATGAGAGAATAAGGAAATCCAGTACCCCACAAGTCAAAGCTATAAGAGAAAGCAAACACCTGAGGTACAAATAGTGAAAGCAAAAAACAAAATGACAGTGAGCAGTCATTAGAGAAAAGCTTTTTGGATAGCAAGTATATGCTGATGTTAATAGTTGTGAGAAAAAATATAGTAGGAATGCAAAGCCGCTATTAAAGATAACTAAGTGGTACTTGAGATATTTTCCTTGTCACACTGTCAAACCAGTTTTTAAAAAACCCTTTAAGGCCTTTTTTAACAAGGAAACTTCTCTAAGAGATAATAAACATTTATAATATTGTCTGTAATATCAATAATTTTATATTTACAGTCACATTCAAACATAATAATATATATAACAATTTTGGGGATATTGAACCTCTCTGGCAAATTATCAATTTCAATGTAAAAGCCACTTTCTAACTTTTAGTTTTATAAATACATGAAACAATAATTAAAATACCTTAATGATAGTTATTCCGATAAAAAAATCATCACAAGATTGAGATCTATTGAAAGCATCAATTGATATTATTTCTGCACCACCTAGAAATTTTTTTAAAAATCATTATAAAAACAAACTATAAGGAGCAAAAGTGATTAATTAATTGAAAAAATAAGAATTCATCATGACATAAATGAAACTCTGTTTATATCTAAAGTTTTTATTTGTTGGTTGAAATAAAAAATTACGTTAGGAGCTTAACTGCCAAGTAAAGGTGGTACTATTAAAAAGAAACAAATTAACCTGAAGGAAAACCCGTAAAAAAACCTTATTGAATATCTTGGAATAATATTGGATGCTATTGTATCACACAAAACTGAAATAGAAGAAAGATGGAGTGGGGCATGGTCTGCATCTCATCATTCTTTAAAGCAATGACACCCAACGCTTGTTTCAAAGATGATATAAGTCAAAGTAAACATCCTGTATAGGTTGGAGACTCGTTCCCTAACAAAAAGTCCTTGGATTATCTCAAAGCTATGAAAATGGGCTTCTGGGGATGGGTAACACAGATGATAATATTGAAGGTTAGGAATATGCATTGGAGCAAGAACTCGCATCACCAACAAGGTCAACAAATGAAAACTAACTTGGCACATAATGAGGATGGATGAAGACAGATTACTATCTAAGGTTTTCTTTTGGGATCCTCCATGAATGAGGAAACGAGGAAGAGCTCGATCAAGAGAAGGTAAGAATTGGTTGGATCTGATAATTTTCTAACATATTATGGTTTTCTTAAATCACTCAGTGATCTTTTAATTTTTCCAGATTTTGTGTAAGTTAGGCTATCTTTATTTTTATATTTGGCCATTTTATTTGAATTAAGAAATAATCTGAATTACAATAAGGTCCTCAGGCATTTGTCCTTAATGCCTAAGGGGATGTATGCCTTTAGTCTATCAATACATGATATAATAGACTCACTGGGTTACTACACCATTAGGATCTTCCAAGTTTCCTTATATACATAACTGTATGTATATAAATAAGTACTTGTTATCATAATAATCACCTCAGCGAATTGACAGGAAAACTTTCCATTTTCAATGGTTTCAGTGTGAAGGAATGATCCTTCCTTGTGGAGGAATGGGGGAGGTAGGTTTAATTAAAATAAGCTTAGATCCTTATTTATTTAAAAAAAAAAAAAAAAAAAAAAAAAAAAAAAAAAAAAAAAAAAAACCTGTCCTGACATATTAATATGCTTTCTAATAAGTGATGAGGGAGGCTGGTGGAGAAGAAGTAACAGTGAGCTTTGTGAGCTCCTCAATGACATAGATGTGGCAACATTTATTAAGCTGTGACGCCTTAGGTGGGCAGGCCACATTGCTCGGATGCGCCCCGAGGAAGTGTCGAGTAGAATCCTGGAAGAAGAAATTCATCGTCCTAGAAGAATTGGACGGCCCAAACTTCATTAGATGGATGGTGTGATACAGGATGCATCCGAAATTGGAGAGCAACAGCTCACAAAACTGAGCCGAACGACAAGGCTCATAGAGAAGGCCAGCACTCACCACGGGTTATAGCACCATCTATTAGAAGTAGTGATAGTGGTTTGGGACTGCAAAAATAAATAAAAACCTGACATATTAATATGCTTACTACTAATCCAAAGGTCATGGTTGAAATGTAGTTTTATACATATATTTTGCAGCGTTGCAACTTCAGTTGTCTTTTTCCCAAAATGTGAGCACTATCGAGAATCACTTTTTTAAATTGATTTTATTTTAAGAATCTTACGTATAACAATTACATATTCAATGTTTTTCCTTATTCAAAAAAGGAGGTGTGGCTTAATATAATAAATATGGCTCATAAGAAATATTTGGAAGAACTTTTATGAGCTTTTTAAATTCCGCTGAGATAATATTTTAAAAGAGTAAGAAAGAAAAAGTTAGCAATTATTTTTAAGTTGACAGGACGCCACATCATTTGGAGGAAATGGCAAAAACTAAAAATAAAGGATAAGAATATAAATCAAAAATAAATTATTAGTAGTAAAGATAGAAGAATAAAAATATAAACCACCTTTGTTTAAGGTTCGAAACCAATATTTCCTAAGTAGTAATCAAACTTAATACTGCTCCTCCAGTTTTAGTTTGTATTCTTCTCAATATTCAGCACAATTATTACTTTTATCAGGGAGAAGGGAGATTTCAAATCTTTATATAAATTCAGAAACAAATAAATATATTCTCCTAGTACTTTAAAAAATATGTAATTAAATAAATTGTTACTTCTTATAAAAGCAAAAAGAAATACAACATGATTCCGCTTAACATTTAAATTTAAATGGAACAATTAAAATAAAATATTAAAATTACTTAAGCAGCTTTCTTCCCTTCACAAGATGCCCTTACCACTGTCCCTGCTCCCACTTACTTTTGGATTACAATGACGCTCGCGTATCGCCAGTGGCCTGCACTCATGACGTCCAGAGAGCTGGGACAGATCACAGGGAAGGGAAGGGACTGCTTCCATATTATAGTAGATACTGTTATTAATATAGAGAACTATGCTATAAGTCCAATAAATGTTAAGGTTAAGAATTAGTATACCCATGTTTTTGGGATATTCCTGTTGTTGCTGTTATTTTCTTTGAATGATCCCCTTTTATAATATGAGGCTTTAAAGGCTTTCAATTTAGGAGGCAATTGTCCTTTGGCTACCGTCAAGAGAGGATTTAATTAATCAAGGATCCTACGGATTAACACTTAAAAAAAAAAAAACCTTAAGAATTAACCAATGCAGCCCTAGATTGCGAGTGGTAGTCCCCGCTTGGGATACCCCTAAAAATCTCTAGATTTGTCTCCTACAGAGGGAGCACCTCATCCAAGAAGAACCATCAACACGATCTGATCAGCAAATTAGTTTCTCTTTTTCCTATTTAGTTTGGTATCAGATTGAATAAAGATATAAAATTAAATGGTGCATTTTTCAAACCTATGGTTAAATAATAGGGGAGAAAGAGGAGCATTAGTTTTCCCCCTCTCACGCTTAACCGGCGAAGACTAAGCCCAGGGAACGATTTTGGCGTCTGGCCCTTCTGAGTTTATCCAAGCTTTTACCATAAATTATGGACTACTGAAAGGTCTCCTGTACGTGAATTTACGTCCTTAAGTTAAGTTATCAGTTAAGTTAAATTTTTAAGACCAAAGAGTACGTAACTTTCCAGATTGCAAGAGCAGAATACCATTATTTCAACAAGCCATATAAAGTATTTTTTGGTTTTTATCTTCCAAAGGATGATTCCATTGATTACCACATGTCATCTCCCAAGATGATGAAGTTCTCCTTGACTTTCACCTTAAGAACATCTTTCACTGAACGAATGAGTTCTCATCCACCCGCTATGTGTCGATTATAGAGAGAAAAAAATTCGTAGTGCAATCCTATTCATAGTGAATGCTATTCCTAAAATCTTAGTGGGCTGAATCATCAAAAAGGGAATGTTGTGTATTTTTATTTGGTTCATTTATTCATTTTAAATATGTTCTAAAGAATGAAGAATAAAAAAACATCGAATTTACTCATCTTCATTAATTCAGGACTACCTAATTCTAATTCTAATTCTAATTAACTAGTTAGATCCTTGTTCACATTAAAAAAATATTTTTATTGTTATTATGAAGAGAAAAATATTTAAAATTCCTTATGAAACAGATGAAAAATAAATATTTTTATTAACAGTACTAATTTGGAATATTAAAAACAATCAGATTTTATAATTTGGAAAAAAAAAATGAAGTTATGACCATCAGGTGAAATACATATCATAATCATAATAATACAATTATTAGATAGTACTTACTTATAATTCTAAAGGTTTTCTGACAAATGTAGCTTCACCAGGTCATTGGCGCTCTTATTATTTCTTAGTCTTCCCTGAAGACTAAGTAGCCTCCTGTGCACTCACAACTCACCTTCTGGGTTCTCTTTTTCTGATTGGTTGTTAGTCCAGAAGTCTGTTAGTTTCCATACTGTCTCAAACATTAATTTAGTCAAAATTTTCCATATTCATGAATCTCATGTATCCTTCTCCTGAAATCCATTGTGACTGTCTAAACTTTAGAGTATAACTGAAGGTTCATAGTCCATGTCTCAGCTTTCAGCTCTAACATAGCATGGTAAACTTCTTAATTGTTTTCCTATGGTATAGTGACATTCTAAAGGATAGGAGGAAGTAATAGCTTTCCAGGTATGCTCACTTTAATAGTTCAGAAGATTAAGAAGCTAACAAGGGATATCATTTTCCAATATTTTAAATCTACTACTTCCGTGCAGAACTTATCGGATTAAGAGCATATGGACCTTATGGAGTGTAATAGCCACGAAGTTGAGCACCATAATATCCAATCTTATCCCTTATCATTTATCAGAAGGTTACTGGGATCAATTGAACCAATAGTACTCAGGCCTTTCTAAATTTATATTGTGACCTATATTCATAGCTTTCAGGATATACACCAAGATCTTGAGGAAGACCTTCCTCTCTGCTAACATTGCATGTTTAACTGCAAAAAACAGCATTCATCTGTGAAAAGCTTAACATCTGCATGAACCAACCTATATTCTCAGTTTAATAGAAGCCACTTCTTAATTACCCAGCTGAGATCTATTTCGAAAAATTGTCAGTTATGTACCCTTTATAACTAATAAAGAATCAGAGAGGCAATTCATAATCTTAACCCGTATATACTCTGCTGCTATAATGCCATCTGAATACTTTCACCAGAGTAGCTTGGACATACCAGCTTCTTGAAGGACTCACTTCATTCTTGTTGTAGGCCTGCTCATGATCAATGAAGGTAATAAGGAGGTTTATAAAGGTAATATGGAGGTTTGAATTTATCAGAGATTCCTCCTAGGCTGGGTGCTTTCCATTTTTTTTTTTTTCTTTTTCTTTAAAAGCCATTTTTCATTCAAGTTTTTGAGAACTATTCACTCCTCTAGCACTTCTTGCATACCAGATAGTATTTTATACAAGAAGCTAAGTATAATCTGATTTTTTACCCCCACCTTTTTTAAAGGACCTTATAAATAAAATTTTTCAAAATATTTTTAAAAAAGTGTTTTGAGAAACCTAAAATGCGTAAATATTGTATTTGTTTTGTGGTATTTATTCCCACATTTATTTTATACAATAAATGCGAGGGAATAGAATAAAAAAAAAAGCTTGCCGGGCTGGCATGTTACCATTTACACCACCGAGGCTAGTCTTTATTAGTTTAGACTCCCAGTAGAGTGCGGGAAGTACAATGAATTATCTGACTAGCCTCGTTTTTTTTTACTTCCATATACAAATGGAAGTAATAGTTTACTTTTAAAATTCTCTGAAGTAATTATAATAATGAATATTAATCTCCTTTCATAAAAGAAAAATAATATGACAGACACACATTTGATTTTGAAAACATAACTATTCTTCCCACTGAACCCCATGAAAGTAAATACTTAATATCTGAAACCATATACATAGAATTACAGCACAAGACAGTCAATAGTTACATCCAGCTTTCCCACGGATACTGCTGACTGCCTACATCTGCACTTTTCTACAATATAAACCCAACCATTTTCTGTAATATTGTTTTTTGCTCTCTTATGTTCTGCCAGTCTTTATGCCCATGTATTCATTTGTAATAAAATTACTTTTAAAAAAGCCAAATTAGTGTTCATTATATTTAACTAATGACCGAACTCACACAGAACAAATTTCTTCAACTTATTCAAACATTTTCAATATTCTGAAAAACTATCAGCCCTCCTCCTAAATCAACCCATCCTTCTGTCTCCTAGATTCTTAGGCTACTAATCTAAAATAATTCCTACCTACTTTTTCCAGTATTGTCCCTTTGATAAGACTGCTTTCCCTTTAGCCCACGGCCCCATATCCTCCCAAACCTTCACCAGTTTATCTTTAGTTTTCCAATTCCTAATCCTTGGAATGACCTCTCAGTTATTCAGATTTGTTACATCCCCTCTTCCCATCATGATATGTAACTTTCTACATAAATTGTTATTGTTTTCTGACAAATTTCATATCACATTACTTTTAGTTCTCTAAGTTTATGTAATGAAACTTTGTTAGTAAAGTATTTTACATGACAAAAAAATTATTACAGTCCCCAACTTTAATTCTGGACTATTGGACACTTCTAGAAAGTGAGGAGCATATGGTCTGGTGATTAAGCCACTGGATTCCTGAGCCAAAGTCCCAAGTTCAATGCTTACTGCGTACAGTAAGTTTCTATTTGTGCTCCTGTTTTAAATGACCCACAGAATTCCTGGTATGCTCCTAGGGAACACCCAGCCCTAATTGGGTGCCATTCAATTCAATGAACAGAAAAAAATCAGTGTGCCAGAATAGTGTGCTGCGGGTCGATAATTAATTCTTCCTTAACATTAATTTCCCCCTTATGCCTGTTGTGGGACTGTTTTTATATTTTACTTTGTTATACATAAAATATAGATAGGACTTAGAAAATTTTCACACATTTATTAAATTAACCTAAGTCTGCATGAGTAAATAGAGTGAGTGTGTGAAAACCTAATAAAGTGATGACAGCTAAATAATTTATAAATGTGATATAGTTGAATAATCTAGGTAAAAAAGTGGTATAGTTAAATAAACTGGGTAACAAAATGTATAGTTTATTAAATACGGAGAGATTTCTACCAGAATAGCATTCAGCTATTTGTATTATCAAGTTACTTTACTTTTAAATCTTCTTTATTACCATCATTACTTTAAACTTTAAAATAAAAGAAAAAACTGGTTTTCAGAAGTTGGGTAAATGAATCCAGCCACAAAATTAGAGCTATCAATTAGTATGGTATACATATTAACACAATACATTTATGAATATATATTTTACAAAAAAAATATTGACATTATTTACATAAAATCTTTCATAATATAAATCAACATCATTATAGAAATAATGGTTTTATTTGAGCTACAAACCACAGAAAAATAGGTTAATATTTTAAACTGTATATGACATGAAAGTTTTCTCCTAGCACTGCAGAATAAAATATATATATATTTTTAAATTTTGATATTTATATGAATGCATAGTGTGACAAGCAGGCATGGTATTGTCACAAAGACTTTAATAATACTGCAATAATTTAAATACAAGCCTAAATGCCACTAAAATATCTAACCCACAACTCAATACATTGTTAAAAAATCATTACTTAGAACAGCAAAAAGAAATATTTTCACACATAAATAATAAATGATCTCTAAGCATACAAGTATTCATTAACGATCACCTGAGAACCTTAAACAATCATTCTTTTTTACTCTTTACTTAGCAGTTTTCCAATTTATTCACAGCCTTTTCTATAACATACCAAATAAAAGGAAAAAAGACTGAATGCTCGAATATTGCAATCAACTTTGCATTATTACAGGCGACCATGTACATTTATTATGAATTATATATACACATGAAAAAGCATTTTTGAACCAAAGTATTTTCCTTAACCCAAATTCAGATTTAAATAAAAATTATCATCAATATAAAACAATTCAGTGCTTTTCAAAAACTCCAAAACTCCTTTTACAAAAATTTTTTGTTTCCCTACACAAAAACATTTATTAATAAGCTCCAAAAAACAGTAGAAAAAACATAATGCATTAAAACTAATTGAAAAACAAAATAATGACCATCACGATTCACCATTTCCACTGTCATCAGCATCTTCATATTCTTCAGCAGACATTTCTCCATCATCATCATCTTCAATATCATAATCATCAACATAAAAATCAGTCATATCCATATTTACTTCAGGAGCACGAACCCTAGTTTTTATGCAGTAATCTTCCAAAGTCATTGGTATTTCGACACCATCTTTTTCAGCCTCTGCTCGTCCACCTGACACTTGTTTCCTATAATTCAAATTAGAGAATTAAAAAAAAAATTAAAAAGAAAAAAATAAATTTTTAGAAAAATATTTATAACACCTATACTATAACTTCTAATGAAAATATATTTCTCTAACAACTCTCAATAGTTTTTTTAAACCACTTAGGGTCATGTAGGAAGGGGCTATCTACATCCCATTCTAAACATCCATGGCTCAGGACAAGCTTTAATTGAAAAATAAAAAACCTGCCCTGGGCGGGATTTGAACCCTCAGCAACAGGGTTGCCAGCGGGTCTGGATCCTGTGAACTACTCTGGCACTCCCTCAACCTCTCAATAGTAACACTTTTATGCTCCTCTACTTTCTATATTAGTTTCAATGTGCATTTTACTTTTATTTTATATGCAACAAGGTACTTGGCCTTGTAAAAATAAAAAACAGATGTTTATCCTGCCACATAATTAAAAAAACTAGCAACAAGTTCTCAAGTGCCACTAACCCCATAATTTGATAAGATCCTATCCTCATTGGAGTATAATTGCTCCAATACAAATTTTCCAGCCTTTTACATGGATAATAAACCAAAGCTCCTTAATCTCAGACTCAATCGCCAGAGAGCATTTTCTTCAAAATCACTGTCAAATCTCCCAATAGACAGACAGACATGCTCAAATTAATTGTAAAATATTTAATAACCCTTAAAATTCAAGTTTTGTCTTTTTAGGAAATACCCTGAATATAATTATACCTATTTTTTTAAGGCATATTCCAACAGTTTCAGCAATCTCATGAATTTTTAACTGACGGTCAGATCAAACTAGATCTGATATTTTTGTTATTTTTATCACTTTTGGACATGGACCCGCGCAGTCATTATATCTAACATATTTTTGGCTATCATGGAAACGCTTGAACCACTCAAAAACTCACGCACATGATAAAAATTCATCGCCATAAACTTCTTTTAATAAAACGATAAGTTTCAGTAGGGGTTTTAGCTAACTTCCTACAAAATTTCACAACAATTCATTGCTCTACTATTACACATAATTTTTACACAAAAAGGAACAAACACCTCATACATAAATGAAGGTTATGGCCAGACTGATTCCTATACAAACATGGGAGGTGCTGCAATAGAAAGAGAAGGCTTTATGCTGCACAGCTGTCAGTGAAATTGGCGCATGCATAGTTCTTCTGTAGCAACATCTATCTCTCTATTTAATAGCCATGTATAATACACACACACATGCACACACACATATATATATATATATTTAGGATTCCCTGCCTAGCATCATTTTTTCAGTCAATTAATTTTGAGGTATATTTCTGCTATTTATAAATTGGATTGTTTTTATTACATTAAAATTGAAACAATGAAACACAGAAAAATATTTTGATTCATTTAATATGAAATAAGAGTTAAGAATTCATACTTATATTAAGAAAGTGTCTGTAATATAATGATTTGATTAATAAAGATCAATAATCAACATTAATTATATTACTCAATTAATACTTATTTGTTATTGACTTTAATTTTATTTTGTTCATAAGTTATATTTATAATATTATATATTACTTCATATAATTCTTGATAAGCTTGATCCTGAAACACTTCTTACAGGCTCCTAACACAAGCAATAATTGTCAATACTTTTATTTATTTATTACATTCTGTTAAAAAAAAAAATTTTTTAGTGCAAGGGAACAGAATAAAAAATCTAACTGTCCCAGCCAGGACTCGAATCTGGATCTCCTGCTATCCGGGCTGGTTCATTTACCATTTGCAACATTGTAATCATTACATTAAAATAAAGTAAAAATGTCATTCAATGACAATCACATGAGGAGAGAAGGTGACCAATGATACCACTCTCAAATTATTTACAGACTATGTCCCCAGGAGGTCACAGGGCCAACTTCGTGTAAGTCGACAGGGAGGGTGTAGGGGTTGGAGTTGGAAGACAAGGTTAGTGTGCTAGTGGATTAGGATGGTATGGCTGTTTGCTATGGAAAAGGGTAAAGCAGGAGGAAATGAGGTCTTGAACAAAAGGGATATTAAGATCCTGATGAAGGGAGGGATTGGATACGTTTTTACGTTAGATATCCTTATTAGGAGCATTTGCAATTATTCTGAAAGGACTGAATTCTTTGGATGTTGGAATGCTTAGTGGCCCCCCAGATTTCTACCCCGTATGTCCAGATTGGTAGTAATAAGGTTTTGTAGTGTCAGTTTGTTTTCTATCGTAAGATTGGAGTTTATGAGTCTGTATAGAAGTCCATATCACAGATTGACTTATTGTCTTTTAATTTTAGTATGTTCACCCCATGTGAGTTGTGAGTCATGATAAAACCCAAGGTAATGAACGGAATTTAAATGTGGTAAGGGAACATTGTTAAATTTCACAATTTCAGGGATGTCTTTTTTCCACAGTTGGAAATTAACTTGAACGCATTTTGCTTCATTGATTTTTATTCTCCATTTGCCACACCATTGTTTAATTTTTCGAGATGATCTTGTAGGTTTTTATAAGCAGTTTTAGGATCAGGATGGGAGGATAGGATAGCTTTCTCATCCATTGAATAAGTAAGACTTAAGGATAAAGTAAGTGTTACTAGAAAGTATGGATTTCAGTTTAAACAGAAGACCACTGTGCCAGACTATCAAATGCTTAGGAAACATCCAAAAAAGTTCCTGGGCAGTACTCTTTGCGCTCAAGAGAAGAGGAAATGTAGTGTAGTCTACAGAGCGAAACACTTATTGGACAGTAAAATGCTTATGTCGGAAGCTGATGGGCTTGAAGATTTGGGTGGATATTGAAAGGTTCAATGGAAGGCATCATTCGTTTTAATAGATTTTTTTTTTTTTTCAAACCCTTTGAGAGCGTTTAAATAAGTGTACTTATAGGACGGTAGGATGATGTGGTTATGTGGTGGTTTTACAGGTTTGGGAAATTATATTATTACAGGCTTGAGTATTATATCAGAATATTTCCAGAAGAGAGGGAAGTAGGTAGTTCAGAATATGCAATTGTAAATGTAGGTCAAGAATACAATTGCCTTCTTGGGAAGATTATGGAGAATTTGGCGGGTGATTGCGCTTAGGCAGATGAGAGATTATATACTTGACCTAGAAAGTTGCTGCCTTGAGTAGCAAGGACATTGTAATGGCATGTCCTGACACAAAACCCGAGATCAGTCAGCTCCTCATTCATAAATTCTGGTGAAGTGGTGTGGTGTAGATGTCGAATCAGAGGAGCAATAGTGGAGGAATGGGAGGTTACGCACTGTGAGGTGCTGGGGTGGTTTGACTGAGTATTATTATTACGCTCCGTGGGGGTTCTGGTCGTTGACTAGTGTTTCCTCTTGTCCTTTGGAGGTGTCACGGGAGCCCCTTCGCCTGCCTTTACCTCCGCTGGATATAACTTGATAGTAGTAGTTACCTCCCATCATAAGGCATTAATTAGGAAAGGAAAAAAAAAATAACCTGGGGACGTGGAGCTCAAGAGTCTCGTAGTAATGGTCTTAGTGAGGGAGGAGGCAGTTAGGACAGACAAGTCTGAGCCCTACCTGCCTGCTTGGGGTTGGCTATTGAAAAAAAACTAAATAGTGGATGATGTCGGTGACCTTACCGAACTTCACACACTTGTCGGATGCACTTAGTTCTAGATATCTGTTAATTTTCAGGGCATAACACTGCCTGCAACCTATAAAAATTATTTCATAAAAGGGACCTACACAAATGTGGGGTTCACTGGCCAGGATTCACTGGTACTATCGGCAAAATATTAGAAAAGTAAAAAATTGATTACAATATTCAATTAGAGGCTTATTACTCACTTGGTTTACAAGCAGTAAGTGACACATAATTTCACTGAATGAGAAAGTCTCAAATTAAGATTAAAATGATATTAAAAATACTCAACCTCTATAAAATGTAACAGTTGGCTATCATGTTTGAGATTGAGGAAGCTAGATTCTCTGTTTTTAAATCATGAACACACACTTTTAATGTTTAAATTAGTTTATAACAGACCTTATTATGTTTTCATATTCCTTGTCTTTTCCTTTAGAATCCCTCCACCTGCGATACATAACAGAAGCATCAACATTTGCTGGACTGAAAGTGTTGGGCTCATTGAGGAGAGATATCACTGATAGAAGGATGGTTCTGAAAGAGAGGTAAATATACATATATAAGTAAAAGGAAAAGTAAAAGTCCTAAAATGCCACCCACTAAAATTTGATTTTTAATTTTTTTTCCAACAAATTTATCAATATATTATAGATTATTAATCAGCCCTTGATGATCGGTATCATAGTGAAGAATATGGCCAGGGTTTGGTCAATGAATTTTGAATAAAAACATATTAGTGAACTAAGAAAAAAAATTTTTTGGTCAACATTTCATAATACAAAGTATATAAGTAAACACCACAGGCGGCTGCTAATATATATATAT
>KZ808175.1:170790-184837 GCA_000696205.2 Oncopeltus fasciatus | reverse complement strand
TATATATATATGGTGTAGGCTGCCTGTGGTGTAGTACCAGGACCTTTAGTATGTGTTGACTCACATACAGAATGATGGTCCTGGGTTCGAATCCTGGTTCTCCGAGTCCTTTTTCTGCACTATTAGCTCCAAAGTTCCTCACTAGGGCGCGATGTAGATAATTGAACTCTTCCCCGAGGGAATACAGCTGGCATTACCTTAGGCATAACATAGGTTCACAGTCATCCGGATCTATGAGATCCAACAGTCTGTAGGTGAGAATACATTTAAGGGAGTAAATTCATACAGAAAATCACAAACCCTTCAATCCTACTTCTGGAAAAAAAAACCGATCATGTATCTTAATGTGTGTGTAAGTGAGCATAAGTCAGGCTCTGAGGTCTGAATATGCATACATACACATGAGGCGGCTAAAGATCCAATATCTATAGAAGAAACCAAAAAAACTTATATTATACCGACTGGTATGTTTACATTTGAATATATTATACCAATGGTATGTTTACATTTGAATAATACACACACACACACGCACACGCGCGCGCGCAAACACACACACACACACACACACACACACACACAGAGACACATACACTATATCAATAGTTATGAGTGAAGAGATCCGCAATTTGAGCTACTGAATGGCGGAAAAGTTTTATACGTAGTGCGCTGGATAAAAATAACTAGAAGGAACAGGATGTGTGATGGAACAGTATGTAAAGAAGTTATCAAAAGAAAAGGTGGAGCTTTTGATGAAAAACAAAGCTAGTCTTAAGAAGGTGTTAAATACTGAGGAAACTGGTAATGATGAGAGGAGGCAGTTCAGACTTGGAAGGGGCAATTGAAGGTGGTAACCTACTTCCTCGCTTGGAAGAGGAAATTATGTTCGCCAGGAATCTTCCACACAGTTATAAAAGCGAGCCGCCAATGGCCCTCGAGTCAGTGTCGGATTACTTGACCCAGAGCATTGGGCTGGTCGTGGCCTTAGCAGTGCCAGAGTAGTGAAATGTTGAGTGACAAAATTAGTAAGTTAGACAATATCATAAGTTATTTTCAGGCCTCATTGTACATAAGCACATTTAATTTATTTATAGATATATTTTAATTACCTGTAAGTAATTTATCTCTTCTATTTAATTATTTCTTAGTTTAAAGGCAATTGATTAAATTGTTATGGGACATTAGTAGGTATAAATGGAGAGTTTTACCGTAGATATTATCATTAGATGTTTTTGTTGGGGTTCAGTGAACGTAGATTTAAAAAAAAAAATACAAATTTTAAAAAATGTGTATTTTTTAAATTATCTGCCAACGTTTCGGCTTATGTTGTAAGCCATCTTGAGGGCTATCATGAAGGCGAGAAGAGACGCTGGGTCACCAATCATTTTCATGACCGTGGGTCATTTCACATTTCATGTGTCAGTCATGAAAATGGGATCTTGGTGACACATGTCCCCTCTCGCCTTCATGAAAGCCCTGAAGATGGCTTACAATGTAAGCCGAAACGTTGGCAGATAACTTAAAAATTCACATTTTTTAAAATTTGTATTTTTATGGATCTACCTTGACCGAACCTCAACAACAACAAAAAACCATCTAATATTAATAGGTATACTTTATTTGTTGTAATGAATTAACTTAAACTTAAATCTGTATGTAATTGATATTGACCTGCAGCCCATAATAATTTGGTAAGAAGTGGGATCAATATTTTTTTTAACTTTTGAGAGCTACGGTTTATGTAAGGAAAAGCCCATTGAGCTATGAAGACGGGAAAGCCCATGGTGGGACAGCCCTTCTGATTCGTAGCTCCCTTTCCCATCACCTGATTCACTCTTATCATTTAAACTATCTCCAATCTACCACTGTGTCACTCTCAACCTTCACCTTTCCTATCACCCTCGCGGCAGTTTACTGTCCTCTGAACAAACCCATAACTTCCACTCAGTTCATCTAATTCTTTGACTTACTGGGTTCCCATTTTCTTGCTGGAGGCGACTACAATGCGAATCATCTGCAATGGGCCTCCAGAAAAACTATCTCCTATGGTCGTACCCTGAACACTTCCCTTTCCTACAGGCTACTGACAACCCTCTCTCCAAATATCCTTACTTACTGGCCTACAGATGGCAACCTAGTACTAGATATCATACACATTTTTGTCTGCAAAAGCCTACATCCACTCCAATCCTTTACCACCTCAATCAGCAGCCTTTCTTCTATACCGTGGTATATTATTGTATTTTTGTGACATAAGTCTTGTTTCTGTCATAAGTGCGATATTAACATTTCTATCATTGAGAAGTAATGTCAATTCGTTTTTCTGTGTATGTACTCGCTTGGTATTCCATAGGAGAACTGTGAGAAATTTGCTGATAAGGGAATTGATGGTTGAGAACAGGAAAGCGGGCAATAAGGACTGTGATAAGGTTAATGAGGGGGTTTAACACGGACTCCATCATGGATTGGGTTCTAGCAAAATGAGATTTTCAAGAGCAAGAGAGATTCTCCTGAACGTGCCTTACTGGAGCACGAGTAGTGCATGGCTGGTGCTGGACCAGAGGTCCCCGCTGGTACTGGGTCGGACGTACTTGGTGACGTTGAATTGAGGGATCCCTCTGAGACTGGGCCGAGGGTCCTCGCTGTCGTTGAGCAAAGGATCCTGATATGCTTCGCAGCCTTTATAGTTAGCAGGGTGACTCTTGGAGTATAGAGCACAGGTAGTTGGAGTAACTCTGGTCTTCTGGAACTCTCGGCTATCATATTCGTTGTTTCCTTAACAATTTCTTCTGCGGGGAGAGCGCTAAATGGGTTTGACGTAAAGAACGGCGATTCTGTGAAGGCAGGAGCGTTATTTTTCTGTACTGTCCGGTCGCTGAGGCCAGCTAGATTTGTTGCCGTCATCATTATGTTGTCGCCTGTCGGGGATAACAGAGTGCTGATGACTCTGGCTCATAGCGGATCGCCGACGTCTGGATGCTGGAGAACTCAGGAGTGAGGGCTTCCCTCCAGCTGAGCGAGTCCTCTAGTTGCGGCCTTTATTTGATCCTATAGTTTGATGGTAGAAACTACCGTGCATATATAGAGGGAAGAGAGAGAGAAGAAAAAGTTTGGAGGCGGCAGGATTCAAACTCGCCGGGGCTAGAAGAAGTAAGGGCCCTTTATCAGACCCAGGCAGGGAGGCTGTCTGACGCTGAGACACTTTCACCCCTACTTCTCTCTTTCTGGGAAAGCAGTAGATCAGAACGTGTCGTTCCCCTACCTCTAATTGTAATTGCACTGTTCACTGTCTAGAGCACAAGTTTACTAAACTTGGTGAAACTATGCACTGTCACTTAAGCTTGGCCTATGCAAAGTTTAATAGATAGTTTTTCACTATTAAGCTGATAAAATAGTCAGTAATGAGAAGCACACAATGAAGCTGTTTACATAATGGCTATGGAATTCGAGGCAGTAAAGCAGTCAGTGCGAGGTCTTGATAAGTTGTAGAGGTAGAAACTGAAAGAATAGGGAAAAGGGTAATCGAGTCACTGAGAGCACGTAAGAAGGAAGTACGCTGTAGAACTGTTGTCAGCTGGGGCATCCTAAGTGTAGAATGCAAGGACGTGGCGAAGGGTGAGCAAGAAATTAAAGTAGGTTGATAATAAGGAGCAATAGCCAACCCATGGCATGAAAGCCCTTGAAACGATTGTTACTGTTGCGTCAATAGGAAGGCGGTCACACAGTCTCTACAGTGAATGGCATCCCATTTACCGTCATAAATAGACACTTTCTACGCTTTCTTTTGGGTACTGGTACTACCATGACGATAATTAAACCAAATATTACACCACCTGAGAAGATCTCAACAACGTGGACCATACGAACGGCTACAGGAGAATCTGCTAGTGTCTACGGGGAGACGGTTGCCACCTTTCTTATTGACGGCCGGAAACTTGCTTACCGTTCACTTGTAGCCGACATCGATCAAGATGTTATACTAGGAATAGACTTGATGATGAAATACAAACTCAAGCTCGTCTTGCAAAGAGGAGTGGAAACATTAGACAATGAAGCATTCGTTTTTCGCTACGGATAAGGTCTTTCTGCTCGGGTGCTTTTATTGGACGACACTACCCTTCCTTCACGAATCAAAGTAGTAGCACAGAGGGCCACAGATAAGAGTATACCTCAAGGACAATGCATGCGGCTGGGACCCAAGGACGATAAGGGACAGTTGCCTCCTTAGGGCGTACTAATTGCCAAAACATTGATTAAGATAGCACCGTAGTTTCCCCCCCCCCCCGGCTAATGAATTTGAATGACTTTCCCATGGCGGTAATGAAAGAAACTGTGATAGGGGACTCCACGATAGTAACTTCGGCAGTACGTCAAATACATCATACAACTAATTTGCACAAACTATCTGCAGAACTGGAGGACTTTATTGACACCACTTGTCAGGAGTAACTCTATTGGACCAGAGAAAATGAATGAGAGATTTAATCACATGGTGGCGAGATGTCTTTGCGACAGGATCTGAATAATGAGGAAGAACAAATTTCGTCCAACATTGAATCGATACAGAAGACGCAAAACCAATAAGACAGGTACCCAAGACTCTTTGCGTCACTCGCTAAAAGGGGGGACTCAAAGAAATTTATTAAAGAGATGGAGGCTGGTGTTGTAATTGAGCTATCAAGTTACTTTGGGTGTCTCCCGTCGTGTTAGTAAAAAAAAAAAAGGATGGATATGCTAGGTTTTGCGTACATTTGAGAGAAAAAATATATTCAGTATCCAGTTTTTATGAATTTTAAGGAGTCAAATACACACAGTTTTATATTTTTATTTATTTATTCATGAGTTAGATTATGACTTAAGACATGTTTCTATGTTATTTTTATATGTTTTTTTTTTTACATATTCAGCCCTGGTGGAGGCCTGAAATTTAGGCCAAAACGTTGAATAAAATAAAAACATTTTTACTTACAAATTGATTTTTAATTCTTCAGCTAGGTAGCTGACCGAATTCCTGACAATCCTCACCTCATATTCCAACAAGATAATGCTCGTCCTCACATTCCCGTCGAGCCAAAGAAAAGTCCAAAGAACTTCAAGGGGTTAAACTCGCGCCTCATCCACTACATAATCCAGACCTCACACCATCGGATACTTGTTACGATACAGTACGGCCCACTTTCTTCAAGGGATAAAATTTGTTAATTTGCGGAAGTTAAAATTGCGGTCGAAGAATTTTCTGACAGCCATTCCAAGGAATGGTATCATCGTGAGGTCAAGCAATGTGCTAGCAGATTGCTAATGACGGTAGATAACAATAGACTATACTTTGAGTATTAACGGTAATTTATATAAAATATATAATAGTACTATTATTTGGTTGAGATGCGGTAATTTTCTTTTATACACCCCTTTATAAGGAAAGTCTAAAATCATACATTGGAGTGGAAATGCAAATATCTCGGCAACGAGTAGTGAAATCAATAAAATGTTCATCACGCAGAAGCTGTGTGAACTAAGTAATTTCACGCGCTTAATTAAAAATGAACATAAATATTAGTATATGGCACTTAAAAAAGGATGATACAGAAGGGGAATAGAGAATGCTCAACCCGCTAATTTAAATCTGAAATATTTTTCTAAAAATTTGTTTTTGGTAAAACAGTTACAGAAAATAAATTAAATCAAATAAAATTTTACTAGTATTCTACGGATGCTTTACATTCCTCCTCCCCTTCGAAAATCTAGCAATTTAAAGATAATAATTTTTTTCACTCACTAACCCTCCCCCAACCCCCTCATCGACCGATTTCAACCATTAACGAAACCAATCAACAATTTGCGTAAAGAAGATAAAATATCAAATTTGATTTCTTTATTTTTAAAATTACGATTGTTACAGAACAAGTAAAATTAGTAAAGAATTTAAACAAATTTTTTTTGAAACCGTCTCATGGTACCAACGCGGATAAAAAAAATGTATAAAAAAGGATGATACATCTTGTATTATTGTAAAGCTATTGAGAAGTTTATTTATTTATTTATTTTTATTTTATTTTTTACAAAAATATATGTAATATATCTTAAGTAACTTACAACTTAATAAAATAAAATATAAATTAATTGACTTTACCTGGTATCAGAATGGAACTTCAGATACAGAAAGAAAGCACACAAAAAAACATATGTTCAAAATGAGAGTATGTTGACCGTAGATATTATTCTAAGATGATTTTAGTTGGGGTTCGGAAGAGGTAGATCCAAAAAAACACAAATTAAAAAAAATGTATTTTTTTAATGAAGGATTATCTGCCAACGTTTCGGCTTACATTGTAAGCCATCTTCAGGGCTATCATGAAGATGAGAGAGGACATCCTGTCCCTAAGTTCACATTTACATGACTAACCTGGAAGTACCCTAAGTTAGTCATGGAAATGTGAACTTAGGGACAGGACGTCCTCTCTCATCTTCATGATAGCCCTGAAGATGGCTTACAATGTAAGCCGAAACGTTGGCAGATAATCCTTCATTAAAAAAATACATTTTTTTAATTTGTGTTTTTTTGGATCTACCTCGACCGAGCCCCAACTAAATTCATCTTAGAACAAAAAAACATAGCGTCGTCATATGTACATTTTCAATCAGATTTACTTAAAATTAATCAATAAGTATAGAATAACCATTTTTCAATATTTATGAGGTACCTGACATTTTGTGTAGGATTCCACCTTTCACAAGGGAGCTCGCCAGATTGGGGATCGTCTACAGGAGGGTGCAATATTGAAATGCAGAGATCACCATTCTGCAAAAATAAAATAGTTTAAAAAAATATATATCGTGATACTTGATAATTATTGTTCATAATACGATGCTATATGCTACTAAACCAATTCGTAAAACATTTAAGTGCAAAATTCCAGCACTCCACCTTGAGTGTATTTTTTAAAAAAATTTGTAGTTTTTTTTTTTTTTTTTTTTTTTTTTTTAAACTCCTCACCCTTCAGAAGAACCTAAATCACACACCCACTATTCTTACTTGATCTATTTCGTGTAGCGTAGAAGTTAAATATTGTATCAGAATGAATTCATTTCGTGAATTTTAAAATATTAACAACATAAATTTGAACGCCCCCCACGAAATTTTGCGTATCACCCAGGGTATTCAATAGTTAAATAACTTGGAAGTAAACTTTGAACAGTTAACGCCCTTAAAACTTATATTTAGAAGAGTACTTTCATCTTGACCCAAAAGGACACTGGAATACTGCGTTCCTAAGTATTAAATCGAAATTTAAAAAAACAACAATTAAAATGGTAATAATAACAAACATTATTATGACTGAAATTTTTTCGAAAGTCTCCCGCAAACAATGAAAAAACAAAATAAGTCCGTCAGACAGGAGCAGCTTAAACAGATTTCTCATATTTCTTTAGACATGGATGGATATATCTTATAAGCCGGAGAGGGCATGAAGGTAAATGAGAAGACCGGCCGGGAAGAAAGAGTAGAAATGTCCTCCTTAATAACCGTTCGTAAAAATAATATAAAACATAAACGTTAAAAAAATAGATATTTAACTCAAATAAAAACGACGACATCTCGATTATAAATTTTAGCCTTCCTCTAAAACCCTCCTCATCATTTCAACCAAAAATAAATTCATTCGATAGTTAACTATAAAAAGCCTAAATACGGAATTTGTTTTCTATATTTTAAAAATAAGAGGTCCTGCCCAACACTCGATATTAATAAATATTATCTTTAATATATAGTTTTAGTAAAACGTTGTAAAATTATAATAAACGCGACACAATTAAAACCTATCCAAACCCATCACAAAATAATGTATCAAAAGTCCGTCGATTACACTGAGCAGATAAGAGCAGGTGACACTGAGTAATGGTCAAATACCACGTGGGCTACCGTCGCCCATCCTCTTACATACGAGTATGTCACCCAATCACGACAGTCAATACACATATCAATCGACCAGTCACACTTATCAATATCTCAGACGAAAACATTCCTTATATAGGGAGTCTTAAAAGAAGTTCTTAGCAAACAATCAAATAAACCTTAGCCATTGTAAAATATTAATTTTTTGTCACGTGCTAATAATATAACCTGTAGTGAAATCGCGACGAAAAACAGACATTGTATTATTCATGAAGTTGAAATATGCGGATAGATCCATATACTTATTTTCAGTGACTTCAATTAGCAAAATATACATGAAAACATGAAGATAAGTAGATATTATTTTTTTGTGGTATTTAATCCCACGTAAATTTTAACAATTTTTAGTGCAAGGGAACAGAATAAAAAAATCTAACTGTCCAAGTCAGGACACGAACCTGGATCTCCTGCTATCCGGGCCGGTGCGTTTTCCATTTACGCTACCGAGACAAGTCTGATAGTTATTAAATTCCCCGTACTAGTGTCGAGAGTCTAACCTCCAAGGCAGACGAATATATCGTCTTATGCTCGAAGGAGCTGACATTGTCAAGTTGTTTAAATGACTCTCGTTATTTACTCTTAAACTTTAATTTTATAAATATTGTTTTTTTGTGGTATTTAGTCCCACGTTAGATCTTTTATTCCAGATTTTTAATCCCAGAGTTAGATTTTTTATTCTGTTCCCTTGCACTAAAAATAGTTAAAATTTACGTGGGATTAAATTCCACAAAAAAATAATATTTATGAAGATTAGTAGAGTGTGGCAGATGTTTTTTTGTTGAGGTTCAGTCAAAGTTGATCCAAAAAATACAATTAAAAAAATACACATTTTTTGCAAATTGAATTTTTTGGATCAACCTTGACCGAACCCCAACAAAAAAATATCTACTAATAATCCCTACGGTCAAAAAACTCTCCATTTGAAATTAGTTGACTTTATTCTTGAAAGGAGATGTTTTAAATGTAGATTGAAGCCGAAGAAAATGAGACAACATTTCACTTAATGACCTCCAGTTCTCAAGGATTTATACAGCAAATAACAAATTATTTTAAAACCACAAGCATCTTATTGTCATCAGAAAATAATTGGAAGAGGGTAGACACAAGATAAATGTAATATATAGCATACTGCTGGAGAAATTAGTCAGAGCTTCGGCCAGGATAAAAAAAAATATAGCACTCAAAAGTTATTGGGTAATTGTTTTATTATTACCAACGTTTCAACATAACTTGTAAGTCATCATCAGGGCTGAAATTAAATTCACACTATTACACTTATAGATTAGAATGAACATACAGAGATATGGTATGTTATATGACTAAAAAAAGATTTACAGGTTAAACTAAATATGTTTATCTAAACAAATATAAAAAAAAAAAATTTTTTTAATTTATAAATTTAAGTACCGATAGTGTTGAATAGAGAGATCTTCGAGATAGGTTTATGGTCACATCTCAGGGTGCAGAACTAAACTGNAAATAGTTAAAATTTACGTGGGATTAAATTCCACAAAAAAATAATATTTATGAAGATTAGTAGAGTGTGGCAGATGTTTTTTTGTTGAGGTTCAGTCAAAGTTGATCCAAAAAATACAATTAAAAAAATACACATTTTTTGCAAATTGAATTTTTTGGATCAACCTTGACCGAACCCCAACAAAAAAATATCTACTAATAATCCCTACGGTCAAAAAACTCTCCATTTGAAATTAGTTGACTTTATTCTTGAAAGGAGATGTTTTAAATGTAGATTGAAGCCGAAGAAAATGAGACAACATTTCACTTAATGACCTCCAGTTCTCAAGGATTTATACAGCAAATAACAAATTATTTTAAAACCACAAGCATCTTATTGTCATCAGAAAATAATTGGAAGAGGGTAGACACAAGATAAATGTAATATATAGCATACTGCTGGAGAAATTAGTCAGAGCTTCGGCCAGGATAAAAAAAAATATAGCACTCAAAAGTTATTGGGTAATTGTTTTATTATTACCAACGTTTCAACATAACTTGTAAGTCATCATCAGGGCTGAAATTAAATTCACACTATTACACTTATAGATTAGAATGAACATACAGAGATATGGTATGTTATATGACTAAAAAAAGATTTACAGGTTAAACTAAATATGTTTATCTAAACAAATATAAAAAAAAAAAATTTTTTTAATTTATAAATTTAAGTACCGATAGTGTTGAATAGAGAGATCTTCGAGATAGGTTTATGGTCACATCTCAGGGTGCAGAACTAAACTGAGAGACAACCGGGGAAATGGGATGGGAGGGGCTAAGTCTTTAACATCAAAGGTGGATAACAATGGTCGGGTTAACGCTTTCAAAGGAAAGTTGGAAAGGCCGACATTGGGGATTATTTCAGGTAAATAAACTCAGGCGTCTGCCTTTCCAACACAACATATAACATTTCATATATAATACCACATTTCTGTCTGTTCATTCCCATCTATAAATCTATAAGTGTAATAATGTGTATTGTATTTCAGCCCTGGTGATGACTTACAAGTTATGCCAATCTCTCTAGCTCTAATACACATTGACATGACCACAGTCTCTGATAATTAGGGATTCAAAGTTGAAAAAATACATACATTTTATATATTTTTTTGGTTCGGTCAAGATTGATCCAAAAATTACAATTAAAAAAAAAGTGTATTTTTTGTTATCTGCCTACGTTTCGGCTAAATTGTAAGCCGTCTTCGAAACTATCATGTAGGGGAGAGGGGACGTGCAGCCACCTGGAATAAATCTGCATAACTCAGTTAGTTAATTAATTTCCATTAATATGTAAAATTAAATATCGCCATTTATAATATAAGCTCAAGTATAAAGTAAAGCACAGAAAAAAAAAATTCAAAACAATCAAAACTTCTAGGGCTTACCTCGTAAACATTGGGATGCCACACCTTTGTGAGAAACCGAATACTGGGAGGCGAGTAAGGGTAATCCGGAGGAAACTTCATGTGAGCCTGTAACATTCAAGAACCACTTATGTGAATCATTCGATTAAAGTAAACACTAATATATTAGTAAAATACACACATGCATATTGTGCAAAATGCATATAGTAAAAAACAAACATGTATATTGGGTTGGCATGCACACAAGGGATGTAGGTAGTACATTTCAGACATGATTCAGCCTACTCTACTTTCTTCACTTCATTGCTATAGACAAGATCAAATGAAATCTGATCAAAAGAACTCTATCAATTCTTTCATCTTTCGTATGAAAGAATTGATTGAGTCGAACATGTTTCTTTTGAAATCATCAACGTCATAATGTATTTATCGGGCATATAAACCATAACCAAATAATCAACTTGATTATAATATGTTGGCCATTTAAAATAAATAAAATGTTCATTTTTTTTTAAATTCAAGAGATGGGGCAAGTCTAAATATTAAGATGGATAGATTGGCTGGAAATAGCTTGGAAACTGTAGTAAAATATAGAAAAGCTCAGGGTGCTATCCTAGAATGCTTAACAAAATTCGAATTGGCGTTCGAAAACTTTGTACCCGCTTCCCATGGGATAATGTTTTTGCCTCTTTACAGCCAAGGCTATTTTAACCCAACATTAGCCCTGATTTGTCACAAAGCATTCATTCTCCATTCAGCCCTAAAGATGCCATCACAGGATGTGTGAAAGCTCGACAACTTGACACAGTCCAACCCAGAAGAAGAAACTGTACATACATCCGACGACCTTGGAAGCCTACGTGAAGAAAGTTTACATTGTTAATAAAGCTATCAATCACAGAAAGCTAACCTGGAGGATTAAATAAATACTAAATATTTTTATTGAAAATCAACTCGCTATTTTAGCCTCACACTGGCAAAATTATAAGGGCAAACAAGGAGGAGACGAGAGCAAATATGCAATGAATATGGAGAAGATTGTGTGGCATCGCTACTATCTGATTTATAGCTTCCTCTCTAAGACAGGATGAAAGGGTTCCATCTCTCAAGTAAAACTCAGCACATGCAATTTAAACAAAATTCGTCGCCCATCCTCTTACATACGAGTATGTCACCCAATCACGACAGTCAATACACATATCAATCGACCAGTCACACTTATCAATATCTCAGACGAAAACATTCCTTATATAGGGAGTCTTAAAAGAAGTTCTTAGCAAACAATCAAATAAACCTTAGCCATTGTAAAATATTAATTTTTTGTCACGTGCTAATAATATAACCTGTAGTGAAATCGCGACGAAAAACAGACATTGTATTATTCATGAAGTTGAAATATGCGGATAGATCCATATACTTATTTTCAGTGACTTCAATTAGCAAAATATACATGAAAACATGAAGATAAGTAGATATTATTTTTTTGTGGTATTTAATCCCACGTAAATTTTAACAATTTTTAGTGCAAGGGAACAGAATAAAAAAATCTAACTGTCCAAGTCAGGANTATATATATATGTACATATATTTATATAAAAACTCAAATTTTCAAGGCTGAAGTATTGGATCAATTTATGTACATCATTAGAGCTGTAAATATCAAGTTTCGGAACCGCACTCATATCATTTACACACTGAAAATATGAAAACATGACATGATAAAATATGGAGTTTCCGTCACTCACTTCGATAAAATTGTGGTTTAACGGAAGTAAAATTAAAACATGAGGAATTAATATAAATTTAAAAAATTCGAACCGTAAATTATATATGACTGGGGAAAAAACCATGATATATGGTTTTCCCTGAAATACCGTTCTGCCAGCTTATTTATAGTGAAATACATAAGGTAACTTCTATTATCCAACCAACATACACGGTTAATTTGAGCCGAAGGAGCTCATCTGACTCCATCGGAGAGAACCACTAAAAAAAATCAAAGTTGAACTGTTTATATTAACGAAACACATGTAAAAGATTTAAGATTGTACAATACTTTTAATCCCCTATTATAAATGGATTTGTCCAAATTTGATTTTTTTTAGCTTGATAGAACTCTTGTCAAGCTACTAACCTGAATTGGTTAGATTTCCTAATGGCTAATTTTTTAAAAACAAAGGAAACTTTTAAAAAAATGGTAAAACCGTGGTTTTCTAATACAATCATATACATATAGTTTAAATTAACTAAATTTGACAGTTTTCATCAACCTGGACTAATTAAGCCGACGCTTTAGGATGGTGACCTCCCAACTCGGTATGACGCAAGATTGTGATCCCTTTGTAATCCAGAGGTTAAAGTACCTATATTTTGAAAGAACAATTCGGGCTTACCTAATTAATTTTTAGATGTAATAATAAAAAAAAAAAAAAAAGTCTTTGGTTAAGACGAGGTTAGCATACGCTTCAAGGTGGGGGTTGTCCATGGAGGGGCGATGACCCTGAACAGGCAGCTGAGAGCAAGCATTCCCCTTCAAACTGTTGGCCTTTCCCACCTGAACGCATAACAGGCCTTGGCTCCGGGCCATCTGTCAATTCATAAATAAGAATCGCACAAGTGTACAAGAATATTGCTAGGCGGCTTTTACGAAGAGGCCAGCAGGGAATCTCTAAAGGATAGTGGAAATCAGGAGTTTATGATCTAAGTTGAGGGGAAAAAATCAGCTACTGATCTATAAACAATACCCCTGTATTAAAATATTAGTGTAAATTGAAGATACATAGTATTATTCTTTTTATCAGTAATTGGGTTTACAAAATGTATTTTTTGGGGAATGCCGGAAAAGACCAAGGGATCAGACTGGAATTCCCAGGATCCTTAGGTTCGACCCCCCCCCCCCTTCCTAAATGTAATGAACAAAAGACTATTTTGGGGCGCCGGGATAGCTCAGGGGATCCGTACGGGTCTCGCAATCCTGACGCCGCGGGTTCAAATCCCGCCCAGGACAATCTTTTATTTATAATATAGAAGGTTGTCCTGAGCCATGGGTGTTTAAAATGGGGTGGCAACCTGTAGATAGCCCCTCCCTCCAATGACCATAAGTGGTTGCAAGTAAGGCTAACACAGCAAAAAAAAAAAAAAAAAAAAAAAAAAAAAAAAAAAAAAAAAAAAAAAAAAAAAAAAAAAAAAAAAAAAAAAAAAAAAAAAAAAAAAA